>JAADVQ010000104.1:0-32055 GCA_023335835.1 Elongisporangium senticosum | reverse complement strand
TAGATATGCATATTCTCCAAAAGGATGTCAACCATCAAGCTATCTAGTCTTCCATGTCAGCAGGCTCAGCATCAGTCTCAGCATCAGATGCCTCTGGAGTTCCGAGAGAAGCTGTGTCTCCTTCAAACACCTGAATGCCATCAAGCCGCTCTATGATATCATCAACTGCGATATCAGTGTCTTTTGCACGAATCTCCACGAGCGCATCCACGAGCCATCCACGGCGACGCATGATGTTGAGTAGCTCTCCCTCTTGCTTGGTGATGTACGCCCATCCGACTCTTGGTGCTAGATTGTCACGATGAGAGTGGCACATGGCTGGCTGGAACTCAGCTTTGACGCTTCTCTTGCAGCTGTCACGGCTGCAGTTGACGGCGCCCACAGTGCTGAGAGTATGATGGAGGTTGATGACTGGCTTGACTGAGTTGACTTGATTGGCGGACATCCTTTTGGAGAATGAGCACCAACTATGGCTTTCATATCAATTCCACACCATATTATTCATTTCTACCAACCAGACTATCGCTTCCATATCGATTTCATGATATTCAGCCAATCAGATTATCAATCTCATATGGCATCCATCGTCCTTGACGCTGGAGAAGCATCGTCCTTATGAGATTCATATGGATTTCATCGTCCTCGGCGCTAGATATAGCAGAGCATCAATTTCATTTCAATACCGCTCGTCCTCGACTCCGGACATGCAACTGTGACCATCATTTACACTATCTAGCAGTCTGTACCGCCAGCAACAAGTCTAGTGACTTTGTATGCTGTTTATCTTCGCTGGACATCCGGTCCGATTCTAGAATTGAACTCAATAGCAACTGCAAGTCTCTACCACAGCATAACGATTTCTTGCATTCTCATGAGCGCACAGTCACTCTAAGTCCACAGAACAGCTACTATATTTCGTCATATTGGCGACCCGAATCTTTCAATTCTAATGAAGTTAAAGCTCTTATAAGTCGAGAATTTATCAAAATGACGTCTCAATTCACGAGCGTCGTGGGCACGAGGTCCGGCACGTCGGCCACGTCGAGCATGTTATTCTTGAAGTCGCCCAGAAGTGGTTCTCTGCATCGACGCTCGTCACGACGTCGGCGGCGTCGCGGTGGATCTTCGCGGATATTGCAATGGCGCATGAGCGTCACGCCAGGTACTTGGTCCCTGTGCGGTGGTGCGACGTCGTGTTCACGCGAAAGAAGACGGGGAGTCTTGCTCTTGACCTGCAGAAGTGATGGGTTTACATGTACTTCTGGTGCAAGTGTCAACAGACGAAGAAGGCAACGTTGACTTAGGCTGGACTCGAGAAAAACCGACCGGGCGTAAACCGTCATTATGACTTCGTTTCTTGATCTTCTTGATTGGCATGATTCTTTTCCTTGAAAAGAGTGGAGGGTAACGTCAATTTGGCCGATTTTCTCAAAAACTTGTCCGAAACAATCGACGAATACTTTGGTGCTCTTCCCTTTAAAGCTGTCTTGATCAATGACTTCACATTACACCATGGAGACAACAGAGACTGCAATTGGTGGGCAACATCCAAAGTGACAAGCGCAATTGGCTTGTTGTGTCGTTCTTCCCCTTTCCATTCCTCAAGTCTGTGCAGGCACAATGGATATGCAACATCTTTAGGGTTCGCAATGTTCGAAGGCTCAGTTCGTGCGATTTTGTTTCGTTGATTCTTGGTCGGAACAGCGTGTGAATCCCAATAGAACCGACTTCGGTCACGTTTTTTCTTCAAATCCATATGCACACAAATGATCTCGTTGAAAGCAATTCGGTGAAATGGGTTTTCCGTGAAAAACTTTGTTCGGTTACATGTTTCTTGTTGCTGACATTGGAAAGTTGCTGTCCCCCTTTCCCTGTTCTTGACTTGAATGAGAATCATGGAAACCGCAGGTGGATTGCGACGAAAAATCGGGATAAACAAATCTGTGCCAGGCTGGTTGCGAGGGAAAATTCCAGCTGCGCGACGGGCAAGCAGTGCCCATGTGCAATACTCTGTTGGCTCGGATTCCAATTGAACAAAATGACTGTAACCGACATTCCACTCGTTCCACTTCTCATTCAAATTGCCCCAAATCCGCTTCATCCTGGCTTGGGCATGGACTTCATTTTTTGTCTTCTTCCACATGGTCGATACGTTTGGACCATGAAGTGCTTTTAACCGGGATGTAACTGAGCAAAATTCGCCGCTGTAACCGTGACCTCCAATGTAACTACAGTACTCGCTTCGACATGCATCCATCGCCAACAGAAGCAAAACGCGTGCCACTGTTTCACCAATTCCACCCGTGTCGACAACATCTTGCAAAGCTAGCTTCTTAAATTCCGGCAAAATATGTGCTGACAGAGCATCGTGATTCGGATTATACCACAAATATGCTGCACCAAATGCCAAGATCGGCTCTGAAGTGTACCCACTAACGTAGGTGTCATGATTGTGACTCACATAGCTCAACGCGGACATAAAATCCGCCACCATGCGTGACGCAAAGGTAGACGAATAATTCGGTCGGATACCCAAACGACACAGCAAGGATGACACTCCAAACATCATGAACTCTGAGAACGCATCCTTTTCGACATCAATGTTTGCCCCACAAGCAAGTTTGGATGCAGCGAACTTCAGTAAGCCAAGCTTGGTGTTGCTGATACTCTGCCACAGAGGTCGTCCCATTTTCACCAAATCTTGCCAGCAGTCGCTTTCCTTCAGGACTAAGCCTTGATAAAACTGCATTTGTGATACCAGCGTGAATCCATTATTGTGGTAGATGTTCATCGTTTGTGTCAGCACGAACGGAGGGAAAAGCATGCTTTGCGATGCTTGATTTGATCGTGCAGAATGATCTCGTGCAGACGGAGGAGCAAAATCGGATACATGTGAGTTTGTATCGATGAGTATGCCAAAAACGCCGACTTTGCTTCCATATGTCTTCATACTACGTACAGCCGCACCTCGTAGCGCACGACGAAAGAGACGGAAAAAGTTGACACCGTCAGCACTTTCCTTGGGCAGCAAAGATCGCGTTTCATCGACCACAAGCACCAGTACGCGCGTTTCTTTCACAGCCAATTTGGGCCCAAACATGCGCACAGAATCAATCAGTTGATCGTGTACAGCAGTGTCTTGTGCAGTATTGACAAATAGGTCAGTCCGACTTCCACCGACAGAGCTCCAGTGCATCATAGAATAGTCGAGAGCAGCACACAAACGACTGGTGATCAACACCTAGATTTCAGTTGATAAATGATTGCACCACTTGACTGAGAAGAAGAAATCTTCGAGGGCACGAGTCGCCACTGGATAGGCTGTTGATCTTTGCAGCTCGCGAACACAAGTATACAGAACTCTCATGCCGGACCCTTGGGTACATTTGACTGCCAGTTTTCGTGCGAGTCGACTTTTCCAAAACCGGAACTCTGGACGATTATGGTATACGGTGCGAAGAAGTCATCTGTGCACTCTGCGTATGCGTTCCAACATCGCAAGACGTATTCGTAAAAGACTTGAGCTGTGTCACTCAGGTACTCTGCTTGAAATGCTTCAATGACTGCTTCTGGAACATGGGAAGATTGGCTGCGATGGGAATCGGCTTTGAGCGACTCCAAAGTCGATGCAATCGCTTTTTTAAACGACATCCACACAGTGCGTGACAAATCATCCAGAAAAGGATACGCACTTGTTGCGAGATCCTTCTCCGCTCGCCCAAACGTCGTGATGTCGGCTTCGAAATCAATGTTCACCTTGGGAGTGCTTGCACTCGTATTTTTCGTGATCCAGTCATACACTGCATCCGACAACTGAGCACCCCGAGACTTGGGTGGAGGCGTCTCCATTTTTGCGACGAAGGATGAAGGTTTATTGTTGTTGTGAAGTCTGAATCCAATAACGAACTGGCGTCATCAATGGTACATTGGTTTAAGGCTGGTTCAACTGGGACATCACCTAACATACATACACAAACGTCATACAGTACCTACATTTTCCTCCATTCGATAAAGTGTTGCTACTAGGTACCATCCTAGTAATTGACTTGAATACTACGGAATTCAGGAAAACTGGATTTAGCGGTTAGAGCTTGGCCTTCTGCGTGGAAGCGGCGGCGGGGAAGAGCTGCTGCATCTCCACCAGACTCTCCTCCAGCAGGTGGCCCATGCGCGGGGCCCAGTTGCCGTGCTGGCGGCAGGCGATGTTGAACTGGATGGACGAGCCCTTGATGCTGTAGGCGATGCCCAGGCCGTCGGGAACTACCTCGCCCCAGCCCCAGCCGTCGAACAGTTCGTTCGTGAGGTGGCTGGTCGAGATCTTCCAGTAGCGCGAGTTGGTCATGGCTGGATCGTCAAAGAAAGGCACCTTCTCGCCCTCCTTGACCAGCAGACGCAGCGCCAGGAAATGGCGGTCCACGCCGAGACCCTGCGCCGCGTCCTTCATGTAGCTCACGTGCGCGTTGGTGGCTTTCAGCAGCAGCTTCTTCTTCTCCTCTGCAGAGACCGTGGTGCCCACCATGGCGTCCGTGAAGGCAGCGCTTTGCTCTGTGCAGCTGCGCGTCGTTTCTGTGCGGCCGTGCAGGAAGATGCGCGTTTGCGAGGCCTCATACGTCGCCACGTTGGTGTTGAACAGCTTCTTGTAGGCCAACTGGATCGCAACTTGCACAAAGGCATCGGGACTGCAGCGGAACTGCTTGATGGCCGAGCTGCCATAGCCGTAGAACGACTCAACATGCAGATCGTGGTCGGCGACAGTGGCATCGAACGTCTTCTCAGCGGCCGCAATGGCGTTGGCAGTCGAGCGACTGAATCGGAACGAAATCTGCGATGGTTCTGGAAGGCGGTTAAGCTCGTTGATCGTGAAGTCACGGCGGCCAAGCGAGATCTGGCCCTTGTTCAGACGCGCGAGCATGAAATCGGTGTATCGAGACATGGGCATGCCATCCAGCATCGAGTGCTCGCCCAGCAGACCGGCCTTGCCGTTCTCAAAGACCGAGAGCTGGATGCACTTGTCGAAGAAGCGGTTCCGTCCGTCACCGCCGTGCCACAGACCGTGCGCGACCTCCGTGCGTGAGATGGGCGCCGTGGTATCAAAGTTCACAATGAGCACCGCGCTCTCGATGTCGCGCAGAGCGGCTTCGTTGCCGCAGCGGACCAACTCATCACGGGCATCGGCCCAAATGTCGCGGTCTTCAGCCGTGAGAATGCCCACGGACGCAGCGTTTGGGCCAGCCAGGTCCGAGATCTCGATGATGCGGCCCAACTGGTGGCAGAGCTCCGTGAAAACGAGCGGCTTGCGCGTCTTCTCGTGCAGCAGATCCACCTTGTAGAAGCGGTTGTTGCGCATCACGACCACGTGGTTGTGCGTGGCCGGGTCGTAGATGCGGTACGTGTCCTGCTCGCGGCGCGGGATGCGGCAGGCGTTGAACATGTACTTGTAGGCCGTGGCGCACACCGGCGTCTTCTTGGCGCCGAGCAGCTCGGGCTCCAGTGATCCGTCCACCAGCTGACGGCGGAACTCCTGCGTAGCGACCAGCAGCGCAGCCGCGCGGCCGACGTTGGAGCGCTGAATCGGATGCACAGAGTCCGCGAAGTGGAAGAAGTAGCTCACGTTGAATACGACCGGGTCGCGCACCTGCAGGTAGCCGAGCGTGTTCCACCACTCAGCCAGGTAGCTGGTGTCCTGGCGGTCAGCCGCGCGCTGCAGCAGGCGCTGATGCAGCTGCTGGCCAATGCCTCCGGCCTTGAGAAACTCCTGCGCCAGCTTCTTGGACGTCTTGAGCTCCTGGGAGCTCACGAGCGGCGCGATGGTCTGCAGGTACTTGGCCACCGTGGCCTCGAGCGAAGGCACCGGCAGACGCGGCAGCTGCTGCTGGAAGCGGTAGAGTGGCTGCGAGGTCACCTCCAGGTCGCTCTCGTTGCGGTAGTCGCCCACGCACTCGCGGAAGCCGGCGGGGCCGTAGCCACAGGTCGAGGGCGCCATCTCAGTCCTTTGCGGTGAATTGCCGATTGAAGTTTCATGGGCTTGGAGCTGTTTGCGCGCGAAAAACCTCAGGGATGAACTGAGGTTATTGGGTGGATCGGGTGGGATGACATCGGAATGTCATGTCAACATGTTCGAGCAGGCGGGCGGTTAATTATGGGAATATGGGTCGGTGGTGTTTATGGGTGATGACGTTATTATTTACGGTGTTCATTGATCTCTTCATGGAAATGGTCCAGCACCACCAGCATGAGCGCGTAGGGCGCGTTCTGACGCATGTAGGTCGACCGGATGAACGGCGCGCCGGCCACGAGTGTGGACACGATGGGGTTGATGATGTCGTCCGCGTTTCGCTGCACCTCGAGCACGGTCTTAGCGCCTTGATACGTCAGAAAGAAGCTGCATTTGCACACAAGCAAGCGCCATTCGTCCGTCAGTCATCAGTCTCAGATCTCCATGCGCAGACATCATGCGCCTTACGTTGCGAAGGATCCACCGGTGATGGCCGAGCCACGAGCCACAGAGCTCAAGCCACCCATGGCAAACTTGCCGTACTGACGATTGTAGAGTTTCACGGCGTCAACTATCAACACACAATCAATGCGTTAGTTCCGCCAGAAACTGCGCGGTTAATAGCGTAGAGCTTTGAAGACTGCCAACGTACTGGCGCCAAACGTGGCTCCAGTGCAGAAGCCCACAAGGCCGCCAAAGATCAGACGGTTGCGGAAGTACATGAGGTCCATGGAGCGGAACGATTCCACGAGCGACGCATCGGCCTTCTTCTTCTCCTGCTTTGGGGCCGGCGCTTTCTTGGCCACGGGCGCCTTGGGCTCGTCGAAGGACGACCAGTTCTGCGAGTCGCCCATGCTGATGGCCGTCGATGGAGCGAGCAAAATGGGCGTGCGATTCGATATCGGTATTGATACCGGTATGCCCCAAGCAACAGCGCTCTATTGGGGACGCCGCTTCAGATTCAGTGATTGATAACGGTCTCCATCCAAAATGGCGGCCTTCGAGGAGCTCCCGAGCAAGCTCTTCAACGGTGCGTATCGCTGCTTGTGCTGCCTCTCGTCGCATTCAGCTCGGAGGTCCAGTCGTATGTGCAGCGTATGGATCCGGCTGCTGACTGGTTGTGAAACTCTCTTGTGCACTGTGGAGTAGACCAAGTGCACGGTTACATCAAGCTCAATGGGCTCTGCGTGTCGCTCATGGACACGCCGCAGTTCCAGCGGCTCCGTGACCTCAAGCAGCTGGGCACACTCTACTATGTGTTCCCAGGTGCATCGCACAACCGCTTCGAGCACAGTCTGGGCGTGGGCTACCTTGCAGGCGAGATTGTCGAGCGCTTCCGCATCCAGCAGCCGGAACTGGAGCTCACGAAGCGCGAGTCTCGACTGCTGGTGAGGCGTATTCTACTGGTTGGTGCCCAGTGCGACGGAGTAGCACTAACGCACCGAACTATCTGGTATTGATAGAGCGCTGCTGGTCTACTGCATGACCTGGGCCATGGACCCTTCTCTCATGTCTTTGAGCATCAGTTTATGCCTCGCGTGGTTTCCAAGAAATACGGCGGCCATGGTTACCACCACGAAGACATGTCGCTCAAGATGATCGAATACATGATCGACGACAACAACATTGACATCGAACAAGACGACGTGCGCTTCATCCAGCAGCTCATCGTTGGCGCCAAGGCGTGAGTGTGGGTGCAGGTCGGGATCATCATGTTCCAATCAGATACTAAGGATTATCATTGTCACTGCAGCACACACATGAAGAGCCATCGAATTGACCAACGCGGTTACCTGTACGAGATCGTAGCCAACGGCCGCAACTGCATCGACGTGGACAAGTTCGATTACCTGGCGCGAGACATGCTCAACCTGTTCGGCGTGCGCAAGGGCTTCGACTTCACGCGGCTCTTCACGTTCAACCGCGTGATCGACGACCAGATCTGCTACCACACGTCCGTGAACCTGGACATCTACGACTTGTTCCAGCAGCGGTACCAGATGCACAAGACCATCTACAACCACCGCAAGGGCAAGGCCGTAGAGTTCATGATCTGTGATGCCATGCTGCTGGCAGGTACGATGGATGCGTGTTCTAATATCGGGAGGTTTTGAGACTGATGTAGATCTGTTATTTATTATCAGACAAGGAGCTGGGCATCTCAGAAGCCACACAGACGCCTCAGGAGTTCCAGTTCCTCACAGACCACGTTGTACACGTAAGTTGTGGCTTGGCCAAATGCAACGATCTTCGACTGACGCTGTACGAATGCAACAGACCATCGAGGCGTCCAAGAGCGATTCGCTTCTAGGAGCACGTCGCATTCTCAAGCAGTTGCGCTGCCGCAAGCTTTACGAGTTCATCGACGAGTACCTGCTGCCACCAGGACTCATGGACAAGATCCCGCAAGTGCTGAGCGAGGATATCGCGTGCCACAACACGACGGACGGTGTGCACTTGGATCCGGACGACATCATCATTGCTGACGGTCGCCTGAACTACAACTTCAAGGAGCATAACCCAGTGGATCAGGTCTCGTTCTACAGCTCCAATGACACCAGCAAGAGCTTCCACATCCCCAAGGACCAAGTCAGTCTGCTCTTCCCAGAGAAGGTATGAACTCTATGGACTGACTGACTCCGTGACAGACTAACCGACTGACGCGTTCCCATCGCAGTTTGAAGAGCGAGTGATCCGCGTGTACAGCCGCAATCCATCCAGCAAAGTCCACACTGCCATCTTTGTACGTTCCGCCAACTTGTGTACATGCATACTACTAGTCAGTGAGCTCACCTCGTCTCGTGCTCTTTGTCAGGACGCGTTCCGGCGTTACCTACGCACGTTCAGTACGACGCTTCC
Organism: Elongisporangium senticosum; assembly: GCA_023335835.1. Classification (NCBI taxonomy): domain Eukaryota; phylum Oomycota; class Peronosporomycetes; order Pythiales; family Pythiaceae; genus Elongisporangium; species Elongisporangium senticosum. The sequence goes on along the minus strand of JAADVQ010000104.1, from coordinate 23,201 downwards.
GCCTCCGTCTCCTTCCTCCAAGGTGCGTTCTACGCAACGGCGTCCCACCCTCCTCCAATCTGTGGCTCAATCGCGTGTTTGTGGCTCTAGATTATGCCGCAGGTGCGCGTGCCCCACAAGGAGCTGCTGCTGTCCAGTCCTCCGTCCTCGCGCAACAAGAGCAGTCTACTGGCCACGATCGAGCAGGTGGACCGCCAGAACGAGCCCTCCGGCGGCTTTGAGCCCATTGAGAGTGATCCCCGGAGCCAGTCAAACTCGCCCCTGGGCAAGCGCATTCGCACTGAACTCTAACTGCGCTAATCAAAGCCTGATATACCGATTGTGTCACCGGTAAACCGGTTTTACCTTGACACCACTGGTCGTTTTCCTGACGTCACCGCCTTGATTATGGCAATTGGCAGTGTTGCTCAGGATGGATCCCTGACTTTAGTGACCGCCTTCCCTCCGCCCGAGACGCAGTTGGCATCTGTATCAGGATCGCATTACCGTTGACCGGACTGATGGCGTCCAGCGCGAGCGATGGCGAAGACAACGCGCTGTACAAGTGGGTGGGCCTGGGCATCGTCGTGGGCTCCGCCGTCCTGTCCAATCTGGGCGTGAACGTGCAGAAGCTGTCCCACGTGCGCGTACGTCTCGCGGCTTCCGGTGTCTCTGTGTTGCGTAGCTCCTGACTGACTCTCCATGGCCGCCTTCGATATAGGAGGAGGAGCTGCCGCCGTTCGCCAGGCGCATGTACTACACGCGGCCCATTTGGATCATTGGCATGGTGCTCATCGTGCTTGGCGCCGTCGGTGACTTCGAAGCGCTCGGGTAACGGACTGGCCGTGGCCGCCAACGGATGCCTGATTTATTCTCATCCCTTGCTCTCTCTCTCTCGTAGCTTTGCGCCGCAGGCGCTGGTCGCGTCGGTCGGCGGCGGTTGCACTGTGCTGGCCAACGTCTTCTTCGCGCATCTGTGGCTGGGTCAGATCCTGACGGTCACCGACTGCGTGGGCACGCTGCTCATCATCATCGGCGTGGTGCTGAGCACAGTCGTGAACGAGCCGGACGACAAGCTGTCGCTGGACGAGCTGGAGCAGCAGTTCTTCAACCTGGGCTTCCTCATCTACCTGGGCCTCATGACGCTCTTCCTGGGCCTGATCTTCGGTGAAATCCAGGCCATCGGCAAGCTGCCCAAGACCCGCAACGAGGGCAAGTACCGGTACCTGCCGTTCCTGTACGCCACGGCGTCCGGCATCTTCGGCTCCTTCAGCGTGCTGCTGGCCAAGTGCGCGTCCATCCTGCTCATCCTCACGCTGGGCGGCGACAACCAGTTCAAATACTTCACGACGTATCTATTCGTGGGCGGCATGATCTCGACGCTCGTGCTGCAGACCGACTTTTTGAACCGCGCGATCATGGCCGGCGACACGCTCAGCGTCTTCCCCATGTTCCAGTGCTTCTGGATCACGTCCAGCGTCGTGGGCGGCGTCGTGTTCTACGACAAGTACGTGCGCTTCACGGTCTTCGAGTGGGTCTGTCTGCCTATCGCGCTCGCATGTACGTATCTCTATGCCTCCATCATGCCTCGAGACTCACGTGTTGTGCTCTGCGACAGTCATCATCGGCGGCATCTACCTGCTCTCCAAGCATGGTGAGGAGGAGGACGACGTGGCCAGCACCACGCTTGAGGCCGCGTCCTCTCGCGCGCACCTCACGAGCGGCCACTTTGGCGCGCTCATGCCTCTGTCGCCGTCGCACCGAGGGTCGTCGTCCATGCTGATCCCGCACCGCAGGGCGTCCGGCTACGAGGACCGAGACGAGAAGACGCCACTGTGCAAGGACGCGTCCGTGCCGTTCGCGTCGCCGCCGCCGCAGCAAAGAATAGAAGTGTAAGAAGACAGAGAGAGACAGCGATAGGAGAACAACGTTCATTCATGTAGCCATTTGCCATTGAGCAATCAGTCCTAGTTGTACACCATGTACTTTGGCGTGGACGAGAACTTCTGGTAGCCCTTGATGACCTTGTTCACCGACTCGAGGAAGTCCTTCTCGCTCACGGACTTGCGGCGCGCACGGATGGCGAACATGCCGGCCTCCGTGCACACCGAGCGCAGCTCGGCGCCCGTGGTGTTGGGGCACAGGCGGCTGACGAGCTCGAAGCGGATGTTGCGGTCGCAATTCATGCTCTTGGCGTGGATCTTGAGGATCTGCGTGCGTCCGTCCAGCTCCGGCAGGTTGAACTCCACCTTGCGATCCAGCCGCCCGGGCCGCATGAGAGCTGGGTCCAGCGTGTCCGGCCGGTTCGTGGCCATGAGCACCTTGATGTTTCCGCGCGGGTCGAAGCCGTCCAGCTCCGTCACGATCTGCAGCATCGTACGCTGCACCTCGTTGTCCGTGCCGCCCTCCTCCGAGCTCGAGCGCGCGCCGCCGATGGCGTCCACCTCGTCGAAGAACACGATGCAGGCCTTCTTGGAGCGCGCCATCGTGAACAGCTCGCGCACCATACGCGCGCCCTCGCCCACGTACTTCTGCACCAGCTCGCTGCCGATGACGCGGATGAAGCACGCGTCCGTGCGGTTGGCCACGGCGCGCGCCGACAGCGTCTTGCCCGTGCCGGGCGGCCCGTAGAGCAGCACGCCCTTGGGTGGGTCGATACCAAGGCTCACGAAGCGCTCGGGGTGCAGCAGCGGCAGCTCCACGACCTCGCGCAGCTTCTCCAGCGCGTCCTTGGCGCCGCCCACGTCGTCGTACGTCACGTCGGGCTTGTCCTCGACCGTCATGAGCGACACCGTGGGGTCGATCTTGGGCGGCAGCGGGATCTGGATGGCGTACTTGGTGCGGTCCACGCCCACGCGCATGCCCTCCTCGATGTCCGTGGGCGCCACCTTCTCGCCCAGACCCACCACGAACTTGGCGATCTGCTTGACGTTGATCATGTACTTGGCGTCCTCTTCGCCGGCGTTAATGATCTTGGTGCAGCGCGCCACCTGCAGCGGCTGCTCCTCCTGCATCATCTGCTTGTCGCTCACCAGGTCCCACTGCGACGGCAGACTCAGGCCCGTGTCGCTCTCCTTGATGCCGATGAGGTCGTTCACGGCAGCCTGCGCCTTCTTGATGTCGTCCTCCACGCTCTTGATCACGCGCGTGTACGGGCCCAGGCCGTAGGTCTTGAGCAGCGCGATGTCGCCCTCGTCCAGCACGGTCTGCGGTCCGGCCAGCAGATCGTCCTCCTCCTCATCGTAGTTCTTGGTGTTGCCCGTCTGGCACTCGCCCTTGGCCGTCATCTTGTCTCTTCCTTGAGCTCTTGGGGTCTACCAGCTTCAGTATGGGGGGAGAAAGCAATCTTTTGCGCGAAGAGGGGTACCGGTATTTAATACCGGTTTGGAACAGCACATAACCTCTCGTTAGCAATAGTTTATACGCATAAATAGTACGGAAGACTGAATGATATACCAAACTACGAATGTAGTATATTGTATGTATGTATCTTTACAAGCATATTTCGCATATTAGACTACACTAAAAGATGCAGCTCTGTGGGGAGGTTTTCCAATCTGCGACGTGTGAGCAGATCCCAAGATCACTGATCATGGGTTGAAGCAAACGTGGGGGATCTAGAAAGCGGATGAAAGTGCGCGGGAGAGAGAAGGTAATGGAGATCATGAGGTGGTGGCCATGTCACTGGGCTATTGGCTATATAAATGGCTGAATACGGGGCTTTACTGTACTCCGGTCCACATTAGTCACGGGTTGAAAGGGAGTGAACGAGAGAAAGAAATCAGAAAGATCATGAGCTTCGTCATAGTTTGGCCCTTAGACTCACTTCTTCTTCCTTATTCGGTTCTAGAACCTTCTAAAATCAGGTATCAAAGCCACACCTTCACCTCCAACTCCATCCAGAGTATCTAGCGCATACCACAAGACCCTGGCTTCTCTACCTAACAAGACCGCCCATTGGAGTTCCATCAGCTGAATCTCAGGCACTCTCGAGATGGACTCAATGGCCGCCGATCAAATATTCAGCCGAGCGCAAGAGGAACCGTTAATTCAATGGCTTCACCCAATGCGAATGGCTTGTCTGCCCAACGGCCTCCCGCTCCATTGCGCAACACACGCATTAGTTCTGAGCCCAGAAACGGCCTCGCCTCCCTAGAGCGGCGCATCCAGCTTTCCTCCGTTTTCTTCCACGGTTCCGCTCTCACTCTCGTTCCAATGGCCACGCCAGAATAGGTTTGGCTGGATCGGCCGCAGCACAGTCGTATGGTGCTCCGCCGCACGCCGTCGCCCACACTGTCGCTGCTCTCGGGCAAGCCCAACGCTCTGGACCCGGACGCCACGCCCATCCTGCCGCTACCGTCGCCGCTCAGCGAGCCGCCAAGACTTCGCGGCTGGATGTGGCGCCGGGAGGGCATCTTCCGGATGTTCAAGCGCCGCTTCTGCGTCTTCCACTCGACCACGCTCTTCATCTTCGCTGACGCCGACACAGTCAACGGCCGCCTGCTGCGGCGTCTCGTGGCCACACAGATCGTACTGACGAGGGCCAGCGAGTTCCGCGTGGTCGGGTATTTGCCTCAGAATGAGCTGCACAAGCGCGAGTCGGACGTGATGGCCAGTCAAAACGCCTCTCGGTGGTTGCCAGGCTCCAGCCAGCGGTTCTACGCCATGCACAAGGAGGTTCTGAGGGCTGAATGCAACGATAACATGTGGAATTGGGCCAGCGGCCTGCAACAGCACATGCAGTACGGCCTCCGAGACTCCTGGGACTCCACGGACGATGATCTGGACGACGATCTGGACGTGCTGGACCATGAGGACGAAGTCCACGAGCTGGAAGCCGCGCCCTTCGTCTTCCAGATCGAACGAGAGGCAGTGAAAACGCCCCGTAAGAAGCACCGTATACTGAACCGGGCATCGTCTCCGTCGTCCATACGCACCTCTGGGAATACAAGCTTTGGGTCACTCCAACTGCTCCAGCAACGGCCTACGATCCACTGAGAGCGACCTCGTTTAAACGAATTGTACGGTTCTGTAAGCGTTCGACAGGATCCGGTCGTTCGGAGTTGTTGACCAGCTTCCCCCCGTTTGAGCAGCTTTCAACAGGACTTCACAATCCTGTTCATGCGCTGTGGCACAGATCACGTGATAGATGCAACGGAGACTGCAGATGCACGTAGAACTCTCCATGGGCGCACCGTGAATCATTCCCACCGCGGAATTTCTGGCTCCAACAAGAGCTCTTCTGACCATGTTGAGATGTTCGTTATCGGGATCTTGGGCTCAGGTCTCTGTTTTTCCCTATTAAAAATACGACACTTCATCAAGTGAATCGATCATGAAGCAGCTGCTTTTGCTGCTCTGTGGCTGGCTCAATGCCGTCGCCGCGATGTCCAAATGGACGCCATTGCCCATGTTCGGCGGCATCGATATCTGCTTTGACACCAGCAGCTGCCCAAGCAACAGTGTGCAGCTCTACCTTGTCGGTCTCGAAGAAGTGGACTTCGCCAACTCCATAGAGTACGGCTTTAGCGACCCTGTTTACACCTCTAAAGCCGCCATTTCGTACAACACTGCGAGTTTCAGCGCTGCTTTCCCCACAGACCTGTCTTCCGAACCACACGCTCTACAAGCGCGTCAGAATGAAACGACAGTCAGCTGTGCGGTCACGCACTCACGAGCGGATACCGCAACTATCGTGTACCCGTTCTTGATACAATGCTTGCAACGGCCAGAGTCACGCAGCTTACGTACTCGATTGCTGGCTGGGGTTTAAAATCCCTAAACGACTTGCTGCGTCTCTCCTTTGACATCTACACGCAGTTCGACCACTCATTTCCGTGGGATATGCCAGACGGAGAGGTTTTCTTGATCACGTACGACCTCTTGCGAGTCGTTTTGGGCGGCGGCATCTACTTCGATCTGCCGGACTTGGTATTTGATGCCTCAAGTTCGGATCATCCTGTCGCTGTCCGCTGCACCACGACCAGCGGAGTGCAGAGCAACTACTTCCGACTGGAAATCACCTTCCCAGCAGTCAAGTTACTGCAGTATTAGTTCCTAATCTCCAACGACGAGAGCAACATGAATGCTTTCGTCACGCCTTCACCCACGAAGAAGAACACCACCAACACGGTCGGGTCTCCTACACCCACATCGGTGCCATATCAGTCCCGACATCAGTGCTGACACCTGCTCCAACGCCATACCAGAAGCCTGTCACGGATATCAACTTTCTGGAAAGGGGCTTTGAGTTCTGCTATGCGAGCGACTGCAATATAGACAATGGCGTCGTCACGCTCTCCCTTGATCGGCTCCTCATGGCGCCTTCCATTGCGGAAAACGGAGACATGCATGGGGAGCTGCTGTCAGATTTTGGTGAACCTGTCGAATGACTGGCCTTCACGACCTATCTTCAACAGCAAAATGAGTATTCGGGGCTGCTGCTAATGGGTGTGCCTTACGAGAGTGGCGGCGCCAGAGTAGACTGAGGATACGTTCACTGCCAACTCTTCCGACTTGATTCGCATCGATCTCAAAGTGGAGCATCTTCTGGCCGAGAGCAGTGTCGGCAACGCTCTCGGCTCTTTGTACGCACCCAAAGGCGCTGCCGGCTCACTCTCGGGCTCTTTGACGTGCTCCCGTCCAGCCAACTTGCCAGCGAAGGCCGCACTCACGTTCACGATTTCGGCATTTCACAACAGCCAATCTATTACGGACGTGAGTGTAACTCGGTATCATCAGAGCAACTACTCGCGCGTGGAGCTCGGTAGCGGCACCAGCATGTACGTGGCGTTCCCCACGTACGTTATGGTAGGCCAGCATCCTATGAACACTACGATCAGCTCCAAAAGCTACAGCGCAGGAGACTACGCAGGGCTTACCGTGTTGACCATTCTGTTCGAGAAACTAAGCGGGACCGTCAGCATGGAATCGATGCTTTCGTCTGACAGCATCACAGATACAGCCACAACAACAGCCACAACGCGCCCTGGATGGGCGCCACCCGCGATGTCTTCCGATGGCCGTACACTGCCGACCAAGATGCTGATGCTACCGCGGAGAGTTCGGCCTGTGCTTTGATCCAACGTGCGACACTTCCAAGGCTGTCAAGATGGGCTTTACGGGTGTCAGCTCTCCTCAGGACTCCTTGACCGTGCTCTCTCGATTCGCTCGAGCGCCCGGTTTCCAATTCGGCCAGCCAGTACGGGTCGTAAACGGCAGCATGGAGATGTGGCAGACATCTTTCCACTCACTCGTGCCGCTTAGTCTCATCACGTTGTCGGACGCGAGAGCTTCTGCTGCTGTTGGAATCGTCAATAGACACTAGCGCCTGCGATGACAAGACAGGATCGTACACCAGAGAGCTCGAAAAGGCCGGGAACGTGAGCGAGAACGTAATGCCGACGCTTGGATCCATGCTCACGCCCACCTGAATGGGCTTCATGGCGCCATCTATCAATGCCAGCAACGGCATCTGCAGAAACTGATCACCAGAGAAGCTGACTTTGGACATGTTGCCCGAGTCCGGACTGTGCGTGAATGAGCTGGCGCCAGTAAATACCGCGCCCTCCGTGATGTTGCCCAGCGTCATGTTATTCGCCAGAGTCTGCGAAGGCGACGAGAACGGCCAGCGAGTGATGTCGAGACCAAACTTGAGGCCGCCGCGAGGGATCGAGATGGCTTGATTGCCATTTTGTGTCTCGCCATGCGTGATATACTGGCCCACGGACACGCCGAAGGTCGGTGTGCTTGGGTTCAGGGCCGCCATAGCCGCTGTATAAGGCATAGGCGCCCATGGCAACTCGTCCATGGCCATCTCCACTGGTGCTGCCATCGTAATGCTCATCTTGCTGGGACTATCGGTCGGGGCTGGAATCATTCGATGTGCTCGCCACCTCTCTTGGCGCAAGGTTGAACCCAGCAAGGTCCACGCCTATGACCTGTAGTCTACTAAGGTGCTGAGCACTTCAACTCATATTTAGTAACTGAAAACCTCTCAAACATGATCTTGAGCGTATCTTTGCTTCAATTCCATCGGTGCGATCGATTGCGCGCTCAGCGTTGCACTTCAACACCGTCGTGGCGGGAGCTCGTCTGTCTGCAATGACATCACCAGGTCTCCCTCCATGACAAAGTGGCAGGTTCGGCACTGCGTCCGCTCTGCTGGAGTCTTCTCAACTGAACTTGGTTAAGTGCAGCAACGGTCGGTGTATTTGTTTACAATTATCAAGTGTGCACACGTCGCAGGAATCTCTCTTGGAGTCAAAAACTGCAGCTGCGTTCGCTGCCATACAAAGTAGGAGTCTGATGCTCCGCTCTCAGTGCGAGTGGCCGTGGCCATGGTGATGATGGTCGTGGTCATGGTCGTGGTCGTGCGCACTGGTCTCAAATACAGTCGAGGGCGATTGCTCCGCCGTCGAGAGCTCCACGATGATGTCCTTGGCTCGCGGGACCTCTCGTGCGATCGCATTCTTGACCTCTGCCTTCCACGCACAGGCCTGCTGGAAGCTCAGTCCGTCCGAGAGCACCAGCGTCAAGTCCACGTGCACGTTGCGTCCGATGAAGCGGCTTCGCAGCTGCTTGATAGACACGATCTCGCCACCGCTGCGGTGCACGACACCGTCCACCGCGTGCTGCAGATTGTGCACGATCTTGTCCGGCAGCTGGGCGTCGCACAGCTCCTTGACGGCGCTCCATCCGATCTCGCCACCCATCTTGAGGATGATGCCTCCAACCAGCATGCCTCCGATCGGGTCGAACATGGGCATGCCGGCCAGACTGAGGCCGATGCCGCCCATGGCCACGACGCTGGAGATGGCGTCGCTGCGGTGGTGCCAGGCGTTGGCGATCAGAACGCTCGAGTGGATGCGCGTGCCAAGCGCGATCGTGACGCGGTAGAGCGCTTCCTTGGCGCCGATAGACACGGCTGCAATACCCAGCGCGGCCGGATGCAGCATCATCATGGCGCTGTGGCTGTGGTTGTGCTCGTGGGCTGCGGGTAGCACGGCTTCCAGCACTTCTTGGTCCACTGTCGACATGGCGGCTGCTGAGACGGCTGCCGTCTGCTCCCAGAGCACCATGAGCGTCTCGAACGAGTGGTTGATGATACCGAGCGATCCGCCGACGAGCAGCAGCGACACCGCGAACGCGCCCATGGTCTCGTACTTGCCGTAGCCGTACGGCTGCAGCGCGTCGGGCGGCCGGGCGCAATACTTGAGCGCCGCGAGCGTGACGCCGTCGCTGATGAGATCGCTAAGCGAGTGCACTGCATCAGCCAGCAAACTGGCCGAGTGGAAGGTCACGCCTGCCACGCCCTTGACGCCAGTGAGCGCCACATTGGTGTAGACGCCGACCCACGTGATGCGATCCGCCGCCTGCGCGTCTTCGGCCGACAGCTTGGCGCGTTCGGCTTCTTCCGCCTCTGGGTCGTGGTCGTGCACGATGCCTCCATGGCTGTGGCCGTGACTAAAGCGACAGAAGGGCAGCTGATGAGATGTGATCGGGCTCGGCCGTCGACGGCATCGGTCCGGTGACCAGCTGAGCGCACTACCGTGAGGCGCCAGAGCCGTCTTGGTCGTGAGCTGGTGGAAGTGGCGGTTGTGGGCCTGTGTCTGGGGCTTGCGGGAATTGCTGGGTCGCGCTACGCAGGAGGGTAGCGCTCGACGCACTCGGACGAACAGCGGCATGATCTGCCGGGCGCGTGGCCAAATGAACTCTCGGGAAAAGGGCGTGTGCCTTGGGATCAAGTGTACCAGTATTGTACCATTCTGGGTGAGGTATACCCCATATAGTCCTCTGATACAAAGTTGAAGTCAGAGGTCACAAACTATTCGGCTATACACGTCTGGTGCGTATATCAGTCCGTGCTATGTTGGCGCTCTAGCTGGCGTTTACTCTACGCGCAGGAATGATGGTGGTCAGTGCCGTACTGGAAAGTTCTTTAATACTAGCCTCTTCTCTCTTCTCACCCAGGTCGAATAACCCGTGGGTCTGAAACCCACGACCCGTCATGTGGCGGACACGCGGGGAAGAGCAAGAGCGAGCGAGGGGGTCAGCAGCATTGGGATCAGCAGCATGGTGCTCTCGGCTGTGTTCATCACGGACCTCAAGGGCAAGATCATCATCTCGCGCAACTACCGCGGGGACATCCCCATGGCGGCCGCCTCCAAGTTCACGCACTACGTGCAGGAGAAGGACGACTCGGAGCAGCGTCCCGTGTTCACGGAGGACGGCTACACGTTCGTGTATCTCAAGGTGTGTTCTCTCTCTCTGTGTATGCAGGGGGGATATGGCCGCCCCACTGACCGCCGCTCTGTCCTGCGCAGCACAACAACCTGTACCTCATGACCGTGACCAAGACCAACTCGAACGTGGCGCTCATGCTCATGTACCTCAACCGCATCTGCCAGGTCTTCCAGGACTACTTCGGCGAGCTCGAGGAGGAGAGCATCCGCGACAATTTCGTCATCATCTTCGAGCTGCTGGACGAGACCATGGACCACGGCTATCCGCAGACCACGGAGGCGCGCATCCTGCGCGAGTACATCACGCAGGAGGGCCACCGCATGGAAGCGGCACCGCGCCCGCCCACGGCGCTCACGAACGCGGTCTCGTGGCGTAGCGAGGGCATCAAGCACCGCAAGAACGAGATATTCTTGGACGTGGTGGAGAAGCTCAACCTGCTGGTGTCCAGCACGGGCACGGTTCTGCACTCGGAGATCATCGGCGCCGTCAAGATGAAGTCGTTCCTGTCGGGCATGCCGGAGCTCAAGCTCGGGCTGAACGACAAGGCGCTGTTCGAGGCCACGGGCCGCACGAACCAGAAGGGCAAGGCCGTGGAGATGGAGGACATCAAGTTCCACCAGTGCGTGCGTCTGGCGCGCTTCGAGAGTGACCGCACGATCAGCTTCATCCCGCCCGACGGCGAGTTCGACCTCATGACCTACCGCCTGGCCACGCACGTCAAGCCGCTCATCTGGGTCGAGGCCGTCGTGGAGCCGCACTCGCGCAGCCGCATCGAGTACATGGTCAAGGCCAAGAGCCAATTCAAGAGCCGCTCGATCGCCAACAACGTGGAGATCGTGATCCCCGTGCCGCCGGACGTGGACTCTCCCAGCTTCAAGTCCAGCATCGGCACGGTCACGTACGTGCCGGACCGCGACGCCATCGTATGGACTATCAAGCAGTTCAACGGCTCGCGCGAGTACCTCATGCGCGCGCACTTCGGCTTGCCGTCCGTGGACAACGAGGAGTCGGAGGACTGGAAGGCGCCCATCCAGGTCAAGTTCGAGATCCCGTACTTCACGGTCTCGGGCATCCAGGTGCGGTACCTCAAGATCATCGAGAAGAGCGGCTACCAGGCGCTGCCGTGGGTGCGCTACATCACACAGAACGGCGACTACCAGCTGCGCATGTCGTAGTAGCTTTGGTTAGATGTGGGGCAGAGAGAGGAAGAGGTAAAACCCAAACATGTGTATCTCGGGTTTTGCGTCATCGGTTCCTAATGGCTCAATGGCTCTACAGTCAGCCTTTAGCAAAGGCCAAGTCTCTTGGTCGAATGACTCATGGGGCTTCATTGGTCGCTATGCTAGTCCCTTGGCGCAGGATGGCTGAGAGTCGGAATGACTCGACTTCAACACCAAGCGTTTCACCCAATCATCCAAACACGACAACTGCATAAATGGGTTTTGTTATGTCAAGTTGCATTTCCAATAAAATCGCTCTCCTACTGGTCTGGGTGATTGGGTGGATCCCTCCCTCCTAACGATGCGCCAGGTTGGTCGAGAGCGTCGACATGGCGCGGGCCTTGCCGTCGGGCACCATGAACAGCACGAGCGGCTTCTCGGCCGAGAGGTACGGCGCGTCCACGCGGAAGTAGCCGCGGCGCTCGAGCTGCACCACGTCGCCGGCCTTGAGCGTGCGCAGCTCGTGGTCGCCCAGCAGCTGCATCTCGGCGCGCGTCACGGGCGTGAGGTGGTCCACAAAGTTGTCGCCCTCCTCGAGTTTGGGCTTGTTGAGCAGGTGGTCGAACTCCACGAGCGTCGTGGGCACGAGGTCCGGCACATCGGCCAGCCACGTGACCTTGAGCTTGGTCTTCTTGAAGTCGCCCTCGGGGTGGTTCTCGCCCTCGACGCTCGTCACCACACCAGCGGCGTCGCGGAGGATCTTGGTCACGCGGATGTTGCCGTGGCGCATGAGCGTCACCTCCTCGCCCTCCACGAACAGGCTGGCGTCGTCGCGCTCCAGCAGCAGCTTGTTGCTGAAGCGCATGATCTTGTTGCCCAGACTCGGGTCCTTGGGGTGGCGCGCGATGGGCAGGCCCACGACCTTGGGCTCCACGTTGGTCAGCAGCAGCGGTACGGCGTTGTTGCGGTCCACGCCAAAGTAGCGCGGCGCCGTGGCATCGATGATGCGCTTGTTGATGGTCCAAAACTTGTCCCACTCCATGTCCGTGATGCGGCGCGACGCGCCCTGACTCAAGATGAACTCGCGCAGCGCCGGCACCTGCACGCCGCGGCGCAGCACGCCCTGCACGGTCGGGAAGCGCGGGTCGGTCCAGCCCTCCACGTGGCCGTTGTCCACGAACCACTGCAGCTTGCGCTTGGACAGCACCGAGTACACAAAGTTCATGCGCGCGAAGCCGTGGATGTGCACCTTGCGGAGCTTGAGCGCAGACAGCACCCACTGGTATTGCTCGTCGCGGTCGTTGTACTCGGTCGTGCGCAGCGCGTGGGTCACGCCCTCGAGCGAGTCCACGATGGGACACGCCAGGTCATACGTCGGGTAGGCCAGGTACTTGGTGCCCGTGCGGTGGTGTGGCGTCGTGTTGACGCGGAAGAACACCGGGTCGCGCAGCGTCTTGTTCTTGGCCTGCATGTCGATCTTACCACGCAGACAGTAGCCGGCGGCCTCGGGCGCGTTCTTGAGCATGAGCTCGAACAGCTTCATGTTGGTGGCCGCGTCCTGGCCGCGGCACTTGGACTCGATGCCTTCCATGCGCTCCTCGCGCATCTGCTCCTGTGCCGTGTTGTCCATGTACGCCAGACCGTCACGGATCATCTGGCGCGTGAGCTCCATGATCTTGGGGAACCAGTCCGATGTGTACGTGACCACGTCCGGCACGATGTCCAGCCGCGCCAGGTCCGACAGGATGCTCTGCTCGAACTCGTCCTTCTCCTTGGACGGGTTCGTGTCATCGAAGCGGACGATGAGCTTGCCATTGTAGTGCTTGGCGTAGTAGTGGTTCAGCATGCACGCCTTGACGTGGCCGATGTGCAGGTAGCCGCTCGGCTCGGGCGGGAAGCGCGTGACCACCTGGCCCTTAATGGCGTCCTTGAGCGGCGGACACGAGCCCGTGTTCTTGCCCTTCTGGCTCACGGGTTTGCCCGAGCTGGCCGGCTTGGCCGCGGCCTTGGTCGCGTGCACCGGCAGCGCCTTGAGCGAGCCAGCGGCGCCCTTGAACAGCGCCTGCTGGTGCAGGTGCGAGAACCAGCGCGTGATCTGCGGGAACTGGCTGTTCTCCACACCCACGAGCTGCGCCCAGACGCCGATGTCGGCCAGCGAGAGCGCGTAGCCCACCAGGAACGTGCGGTCCTGCAGCACATTGTTCAGCAACGAGAGACCGTGAGCGGCCGGCAGTTGCTCGAGCGCAAAGTCCAGCCATGAGTCGACCTGCGAGGAAGCGACGGCGTTGCTGGCGTCGAACAGCGCGCTGGCATGCACGCGGCAGAGGTAGCGAGCCACGGCGAAGTCGCCCGAGACCACATCGCCCGTGGCGAGCGTGAGCGTGGGCACCAGGTGCTTCTCCTGCGCGTGGTTCTGGAACACCTTGGCCACCGGCAGCTTCAGCAGCTGCGCCACCACGAACGAGGCCAGCGGCAGCGCGGCACTGGCGCTGGAGAACACGATCGTGGGCTCCTTGGCTTCGGCCGACGGCACGGGCAGCACGACGCCGGCGGGGATGTTGCTCTTGACGGCGGCCGGGATGGGCGCCGTCTTCTGCTTCTTGGCGCTGGCAGGCGCGGCGGCAGCGGTCTTGGCCGGAGCAGCCGGCGGATCTTCACCAGCCTTGAGCGCGACCTTCTTGGCCTTCTTGAGCTCCTTGTTGAGCTCCTTCTTGGACTTCTTGTTGGGGTCGGCGGGCGCCTCCTTGGCCGCCTTTTTCTCCGGCTTGGCGGCCGGCGGCGGACCGTAGGGCTTGCCCGTGACGCTCTGGAACTCGGTCTTGAGCGCCAGCAGGTCGGCGATGGCGGTCGTGAGCGCGTCCTTGTTGCTGGGGTCCTTGGCGGCCTTGAGCGCCCGGATCTCCTCGCCCTTGGCCACGATGCGCGCAGTCACCTCGGCCTCCGTGCTCATGGTCACTCTTTCGATTGTGGCCGTGTGTGGGTTGGGGAAAGATACCGACCGCAGGTGATAGATGACGGACGACCACGAAAGTTTTCCTCGTACGCTCCCAGTGTTGCGACACGTTTTGTATGGGAGCGTACCGCCCCTCGACCGTTTCTTTACCCAACGACCCAACGGGTCAGGTAATTTACGTCTGGAAGGCTGTAAATTACCATTGGATGAGAGCCACACGAATTGGGCAAAATAGGATCGGTATCGTACCGGTGATTGTCGGTATCTGCGACGTGTGAGCTCCATGAAAATAGCTCGAAACGCCTATAACGACCCACTTTGATGCAAATGGAGGCCGGGAGTGGGCGGTTGAGACGCTACAAGCGCCAAGAATGGAGTCCCCCTGTGTCAGTGCCATTCGTCGTTTTCAAACCGCTATCGCAGAAGCTCTCAGAGGCACGAGATGAAGCTTCTTCTGTGGCTCAGCGCGGCGCTGATGCAGCCAGCGACCGAAGCCGTCATGTCCAAGTGGACGCCGTACCAGCCGTACGGAGCGATTGATATTTGCTTCGACGCCAACGACTGCAGTGGGGACAACCTGCAGTTATTTCTGGGCGGATTAGAGGAGCTCGACGTGAATGGAGGCCCCACCGATCACCACATCAGCAGCTTTGGCGACTCGAACGCGTTTGCATTCAACGAGCGACTGAATATGACTGAAGGTGCAGACATTGTGTACAACACTGCAAGCTTCGGAGCCGCGTTCCCCTCCGATTTCTCCTCGCCTCCGCATCAGCAGCCGGCCAATGATGACGAGATCAGTCTCGACTGCATCGTTAGTCAGTTCACAAGCGGAGTCTCGACCCAATTGATCGGTAGGTACGACGCCCTGGTGGCGCCTGGGGCTCTGCAGATCACGTACGTGATCTCAGAGTGGAGTTTCAAGAACCCCAGTAACTTCCTTCGGCTGTCGCTCAACGTCTTTGTGCAGACCGATCACATCTTCTCGTCTTTCAATATGGATGCACACGTCTTCTCCGTCACGACGGACGTCTCGCGCGTGTATTTGGGTGGAGGCATCTATCTCAGCCTGCCTGTCACAGCCCACGGCGACCAGAGCAGTGAGTTGCCGGTCCGGTTTGGCATCACTCGTGCTTCTCACAGTAACTACTACACGATCACGCTCGATTTCCCAGCCTCCAGTTTGATCCTTTACGCGCTGCTTATCAGTGCCGACCGATACGACCTCGCGGCAGCCGGTTCTCTAATATCGAGTACCGAAGCTACGCCAGCGCCTCCACTCGCAGTAGCGCGAGCTCTGGTGGAGGAAGTGAATGGCACAAACGAGACCTTGACGCCGACTTGGGCACCGACCTGGGGGCCGAACGAGACGTGGTGGGGACCAAACGAGACCTGGACCCCGGTACCCTCACAATACGAACCGCCCGTCACGCAGATCAGTTTCTTCAATGGTGGCTTTGAGTTCTGCTTCGCGAGCGACTGCAATCTGAACACAGGCGTGATCACAGTCTCCCTTGATCGGTTGTTCACAGCACCTTATATAGACGAAAACGGAGACATTGATGGCGAGCTGCTCTCGGATTTCGCTTATCCTGCCGACGATCTCACGTTCGCCACGAGCCTTGAAGAAGAGGTCCAGTACTCGGGTCTTTTGTTCATGGGCATTCCCTATGAGAGTGGCGGCGCCAGCGTGCTGACTGAAGACGAGTTCATGTCCAACACGTCCGACTATATCCACTTAGGTCTCGAAGTGGATCATCTACTGATCAACAGCACAATTGAGTACAATAAGAGAATTGACAACGCATCCAAAGGCGCCTGCCGACTCGTAATGGGTTTCAGCAATGTGTCCGCATCGAGTCGACTAGCCCAAGCTGGTGCTGCTGTCACATTCTTGATCTCAGCCTTCCACGACAACCAGCCCATCACGGACGTGACGGTCGAAGACGACGGCAAAAGCAAGGCGTACTTGAGGCTGGGGAACAGCGATATGACATTGGTCCTCCCGACGCTATCGCTGATAGACGAAGGCACTACAAACATCACGATCAGCGCCAAGGGGTATACCACTGGCGACTACGCTGGCCTCATCGTGCTCACGATGCTTTTCCAGCAAGTTAATGGCACCGTTGTCTCGGAAGCGCTGCTTTCCTCCGACAGCATAGGCACTACCACTGCGACGACCGGGTGGACAGTTCCCACAACGTCGCCCGACGGTCGAGCGCTGCCAACCAAGATGCTAATACTGCCTAACGGCCAGTTCGGACTGTGCTTCGATCCGACGTGCGACCCCTCCAACGCTGTCAAGATGGGCTTCACAGGAATGGGATCTATGGACGCTACAACCATGCTCTCTCGCTCCGCGAATATAGCAGGTTTCCAGTTTGGTGCACCGCAGCGGATCGTGAATGGCAGTACCGAAGTATTTGAGACGTCCTTCTACTCTCTCGTGCCTCGCAGTCGCATCAGGCCACCCATGCCTTATACAGCGGCCACGGCGGCCTTGTACCCCAGCGCAGCGGCCTTTGGCGTGTCCGTGGGCCAGTACCTCACGCACGGCGAGACACAAAATGGCAATCAAGCCATCTCGATCCCTCGCGGCGGCCTCAAGTTTAGTCTCAACATCACTCGCTGGCCGTTCTCGTCGTCGTCGCAGTATCTGGGGCTCAAGGTGACGCTGGGCAACATCACAGAGGGCGCGGCATTTACTGGCGTCAATTCGTTCACGCGCAAGCCAGACGTGGGCTATTCGGCCAAGATCACTTTCTCTGGTGACCAGTACCTGGATATACCGTTGCTGGCATCGGTAGATGGCGTTATGAAGCCCATCCAAATGAACGTGACCGACGTGGATCCCACAGGCATCACGATCTCTTTCGGGTTTCCGGCGTTTACGAGCTCTCTGGTGTACGATCCGGTCTTGGCCTCGCAGACTTTGGTGGATATGGACGACAACGTCACCTCCAGCTCTCGCATCCGTCTGCGTGGCAATGGCAACTCGTCCATGGTCATCTCCACTTCGGCCGCCATCGTGATGCTGAGCTTTCTGGGTCTGTCGATCGTGGCCGGCATCATCCGCTGCGTCCATCGCACGCCTTGGCGCAAACTGGACTTTAGCAAGATCATTCCGTAGCCTAGTTCGTGTACTATACCTCGGTCTATTGCAATAGCACCAGTCATTCCCTCTTCCCAAAGTTGAAGTGCGAATTGAGCGCATTGTGAGGAACTGCCAAGGTGCACCAGACTATTAAACTATGTTATTGAACGGGACAACGAGATCTCGACAATGCACGATAGAAATACCATGAAAGGCGACCGGATGCGCTCACATTGGGCGGACTCGAATCTGGTGTGTTGCTGTCTTTCGCCCAAGCAGCGTCGACTGACTGCTGCTGCTGTAGACTAGAGGTCCTGGGCGTGGACCTTGCTGCGTTTAACCTTGCGACAGGAAAGTTATGAGCGCATCTGAGGAGTCCGGACCTGATCGAAAGTCCCAGCAAGATGAGCATTGCGGCAGCAGCCACGGACGAGTTGCCATTGCCTCGTCGTCTGACGCGATAGCTTTTGCTGCTGTTGGTGTTGGAATCGTCAATAGACACTAGCGCCTGCGATGCCAAGACCGGATCGTACTCCAGAGAGCTCGAGAACGCGGGAAGCGTGAGCGAGAACGTAATTCCAACGCTTGGATCGACCGACACGCCCACTTGGATGGCCTTCATGGCTCCATCCACCACTGCTCGCAACGGCGTTTGGAAGAATTGATCACCAGTGAACCCGATGTTGGTCATGGTCGTTGAGTCCAGATGCTGCCAGACCGAGTGCGCACCAGTGAAGTTGGTCCCATCCGTGTCGTTGCCCAGTGTCACATTGAGTACGAGCGAGTCTGAGGGCGACGCGAACAGCCAGCGTGTGATGCTGAGTCCACCACGTGGGATTGAAATGTCCTAGTCGCCGCTTTGAGTATTGCTGCGTGTGAGATACTGAGCCTGTAAAGCACGGGTAGAACGAAGTGTGCTTTATTGAGCAAAATACAGAATGAACATGCATACGAAAAAGATAGATCTGCTCTAACTACTTCTTGAACGTTCCAAGCGCATGGACTGGACTGAACGGTGATGCCAGGGCTTCTCGAAGCAATTGAACAGTGAATCGTGAAGAGTGAGAGTGCTAATGATGCACGTTCTAGAACAGAGTCGAACATTGCATCCTCCCCGACTGATTTGAGCGCCGACCTCGGCCGCGTGATGCCGCTTGATGCTCTCGGAAACGTCGAATCAAGGAATCCCAATGACTGACGTGGCAAATGTCCTCTTCAAACCCCCAGGAGTTCTGGTCTGCAGGCAAGCCAACCCAGGAGCAGAGGTACTGGTGCTTGAGCTTGTTTTCGTGACGCTGTCGACGATGAGCCAGTAAGTCTTGGATGACGTACACTCTTTCGACTTCTTCATCATACATTATGGGCGCAGACTTGGCAATTTGGCGCTCGATGAAAAACTCCGGTACATCGAGAGATAATTTTAAGTGATCCGCGTTGAATGTGGCTGATTTGCCACGAGCAATATAACGATGCGGCAATCCAATTCGATACGCATTTTCTCCAATGCGACGTTCCACTGGGAATGGACCATATCACTTGGGCAGGAGCTTGTTTCGTGTTGGATCACGAGTGGGATCATAATCAGGTTTTCCCAATTCGGAGCTGAGAACCTTAGCGTCCACATAGAACAGATCACTAACTTGAAAGACAACTTCACGCCGACCTTGATTGTAGTATTTTGCTTGACGTTGCTGAGCCTTGGGTAGATTGCTGCGAGCGAACTCAATGATCTTTTTGCGGTCACTAGTGAAGTTTGACGGTCCCTGGACACTTCCATGTTGCCTAGTCGACTTAATACAAGCGGGCATCTTGGTTTACGACCACAATCAATCTCAAATGGTGAAACTTGAGCTGAGATTGAGACGAGAGTTGCAGGTGCATTCCTCAGTAGGTAAGACAGAGCTCCGATGGTATAATTCTTATCAGGTCATATACCGGTCGGGTCATGCAAATGATCATGACCCAAATCCATGACCGGACAGATAGTACTGACCATTGCAACGTGAATCGGAGTGCATGAGGTGCAATGTATTGTCAAATATGCAATTATACACAATCATCAACTAGCTCTGATAACTCGAACTGAATCGGATGATTTCACAAGAAGCAACCCATCGACAACTTCATACGAATCTTGGACGTCTTGATCACCACGTTCTAATCCTTGAATGAGCTTTGTACAGTCAGGGACCTTTGCGTCTGACTACCGAATCGTGCGAATAAATTCCGTGTCCTCCTCCACCTTCAAATAGGACGACGCCATCGTCGGCAAAACTGAAACTGGAGCTCGAGACACAAGTGGACCAAACGAAGCCGAACCATCCACCAACACTTTCGTCCAGCGAGAAGAAAAAAGGTTGTGGAACGTGAACGAACCGACTGCTGTCGAGCAGACTGGAGGACGTGAAAGCGCGTCAGCTACCACATTTGTCACGCTTTTCTTGTGCTGCAATTCTAAGTCAAATTCACCAAAGAACTCAAGTCATCTTGTCATCGTGGCGGATAAATTGGGATGGTTTAAAAACCAGCGACAAGCAGAGTTGTCTGTGACGACCACGAACTCGGAACCAAGAAGATAACAGCGCCAACGACCGAAACACTGCTTGATTGCGTAACGTTCTTGCTCATGTGGAGGCCACTTGGACTCAGTCAGTGACAACTTGTGGCTATAAAAACTGACCAAATGGTCGAATCCATCAACAACTTTGCCTAAGACGCCACCCACACAGTACTTTGACGCATCGGTCGTTACGATGAAGGGCAAAGAGAGGTCAGAAAGTCGCAGCACAGGAGCCGAAACAAGTCGCGCCTTGACTTCAGTTGTCGAGACCATGTACCAGGCATTCCCGCCAAGCCATGGGTGCAACTCGCAATTGGTAGATTTCACAGCCAGCACGAAAGGCAGTGTACTGCCTCGACAAAACAGCCATCCGCATCTGATGGTAACCGGAAGCACGATCAATCACAGTAAAAACCAAGGCCTGCCACTCGTTCGAAAATCTCATCAATCCGTGGGATAGGAATGCGGGGGATATCAGTACAGGAGTTCACGTAGCGATAATCGATAACCCATCGAACTGGCTTGGACAGATCACCATTGCGGACCCACTAGATCTCGGACAGCAATTCGCCCGTAACCGGATCGCGCTTTGGCACAGCAAGATATTTGATACCCAGGGTGATGAGCTGCGCTCAATCCACTGTTTCTTTAACAACTGCTGCACAACATTCTTCAGTGCCTGTTGCTCTACATGTGAATGCCGAAATGGAGCACGAGACGAAGGTTTAGCTTCGGGTTTCATATTCAGCGAATGCTCCATATCACGTTCCTGTGGTAGTTCTTCTGGGAGGTCCTCTCGCAAACAATCTCCGAATTCTTTCACCAGCGCTTGAATATCGTCACAGGGGGGGGGGCAGAATCTTCTGTTCCAACCACCTCTAGATGATAAAC
This sequence comes from Elongisporangium senticosum, assembly GCA_023335835.1. Classification (NCBI taxonomy): domain Eukaryota; phylum Oomycota; class Peronosporomycetes; order Pythiales; family Pythiaceae; genus Elongisporangium; species Elongisporangium senticosum. Next base: position 2,316 of record JAADVQ010000104.1, on the reverse strand, counting down.
CACACTGTATGCACCGGTGTCCAGATTGCGCTTGAACTCCACGAGGTCGACCCATTCGATCTCGGACGATTCTGGCGCAGGGTCAACCACAACTTGAGCACACTGATTGGCTGGAAACTGAATCTGGCGCTGACGCCAATCAATGACAGGATTGGCTGCCTTGAGCCATGACTGACCAGGAATTCCATCAAAATCTTGAGCCAGGGCCATTCCACAAACTGAATCTGATTCGATTGACCGTTCACGGTCACATCAACTGAATACTGGAGGCACGACTGAGTCTGCAGTCTTCCTTCAAAAAATTTTCTGTAACCTCAATAGAATCAGCACTCGGTGGTACAGAAAGCCGTCCTGGCTTCACGATGGAGTGCGTAGCTCCCGAATCCACAAGCGATTTCTCAGTATCTGGCTCGACGGACACTCCATTTACGTCTGTCGAGCACTGGCGTTTCCCTGATCTCCTTGGGGGCGATTGGGGCAGTCAGTAATTCTATGACCGCCCTTGCGGCAGTAGTAACAGAGATTCTGGCGGCGGCACATCTCCTTGGTAGGCTTTGCCAGGGGGGGTGACTACGGAGCACTCTAGTCCGTAGCACCGGTCCATAGAAAAACCGCAGTATAGTGTGTAACAAACCTACTGTAGTTTCGTGAGATGTACCGTATACAGTATCCCACGAAACAGTTGCCGACTGTATCCATGATCCCTATAAAGTGCGATGCGGTAGAGACGACTCTATATGATACATCTCGAGTACTCCACGGACTTCAGTTTTTCAGCCAAGCGCACTCCACAAAATCGGACAACAAGACAGCACGCCACTGCAGAAGACGACCTTGAAGATGTACGCTATTCAGCCCCAACCTCAGAGAACGTACCGAACCGAAAGTGAGGCCGAGGGAGGCATCCATGAGTGGACGAGGTTTCATGGCTTCAATGTGTCGCGAAAGATCCGCTACCTCGGCGATTATGGAGAAGTGAAGAGTGTGCTGTTTGCGTGTGACCGAGCCGGCAAGCCCCAAAACAATCACAAGCTGACTGAAGAAGAACGCAAGCGCCCAATGAGGGCCTCTAAGAAAATGGGCTGCCCCATGCGTATCAAGATCTCAATCTGCGATATGGAATGGTCCATTGAGTACACTCGTGATGGCAGCACAAAGCACAATCACCCACCATCAGAGGACATACGCATTCATGCGAGGTACCGCCAGCGAGCTGCCATGAGCGACATGCCACTGTTTCAGCCAACAACGCTGTCCTTCATCCAGACCCAGTCGTCTGCTGGTGTAGCGACAGCTCAAGTCCACGCAGCCATACTGATGTCAAGCCCCTACTCGCTGGTGGTGCCGAAGGACATCTCAAACGCCAGAAGTCTCGCCCGACGCCATCTGCTCTCGACACAGATAGCGATGGAAGCGCTCTTTGGACTGTTAGCATATCACGGGTTTTTCTACAAGTTTGAAGTCCATCCAGCTACCCAACATCTCCGCTACCTGTTTTGGGCCCACCCACAAACCACAGCGCGCTATCGTGAATGGTCCGACGTTCTCATTGTAGACTGCACCTACAAAACCAACAAGTACCGGATGCCGTTGCTGAGCATGGTGGTGGTGACCGGCATGAATACGGTTGTTCCGGTCGCTCAGTGCTGGCTTCCTGGCGAAGCTGAACCTGACTACGTTTGGGCTTTCAAGGCCCTATGTGAAATGCAAGTGAACAGCTCAATCTCGACCACACCTATCATTATCACGGATCGAGATCAAGCCTGCATGAACGCAGTTGAGTCTGTGTTTCCAGCAGTCCCCACGATGGTGTGCCGTTGGCATATGAACAAGAACGTTCTAGCCAAAGCTCGTAAGGTTCTCGGGCAAGAGCGTGTTAAAAGCCCCGGTCCATTTGACGCCAAGTATCGCAACTCAGCTGCCACTGACGCGTTCATGGCGAAATTTTATGAGACTGTTAATTCGCGGACACGGCTAATTTTCACGGTTAATTGCGCGGCTCTCCGAGCTATGAATGTAACTGTGGCCAATTATCTTGCGCGTCATTGGTGGAAGTACAAGGAAAAGATTGTTCACTGCAGGACGGACACGTACTGCCATTTCGGTTACGAAGACACGTCTATTGTGGAAGGAACCCATGTGAAAATGAAACGATGGCTCCACAACTCACAGGGCGATCTACTCACTGTGTTTCAGCACTCAATGCCATGGTGGATCACTACGATTGATGTTCTGAGTTTGAGAATCCAGTACAATGCAACCAAGGCTCCCTATGTGCTTCAATCCGATTGCTACTCAGCTGTGGTTCGGATTATC
>JAADVQ010000103.1:0-32061 GCA_023335835.1 Elongisporangium senticosum | reverse complement strand
CGGGCGAGGAGTTTGAGCAGGCGTGGAAGCGGACGCCGTTCGGCCAGGCCCACGCCCAGAAGGAGCAGGAGCAGGCCAAGCAGATCGAGAATGACAAGGCCAAGTCGGCCTAAGACGAAGAGAGAGACGACTGGGAGACTGGGATGCGTCTATTTCGTGAGATACAAGACAAGGAGATAGTCTCATAAGGAGAATACATGTAGCAAGGCTGACTTGCAAGTGGGATTGTTGCTCTGAAGCCAACTCGACCATCTGCCACTCCTGCACGCACTTTGGCTATCAATGTTTCTGCGCTGATAGCGTTGTCTATGACCGCTAGCGCCTGATTCGTGTGCATCTTTCGCTTCTGATGACAGTCCGATCGGCGTGTGTGTTGGCTCTTTTCGAGACACGCTTGGGTCCAATCGTCGCTCAAGACGGAATCTGGCAGGCGGGAGAGGGGCTAATACCTTCATCAACATCCTTGCAGTTTCTCTTGCGTTGGTGTCTGTCGCATTGCCAAGTCTGCGCGTTGGTCTGCAGAACAGATCCTGTCCACCACCGACGGCTCGAAAAAAACCTGCTCTCAACAACCATGACCACGGCGTTGCGACTCCAGAATCGATCGCAGCGCATTCATCGCTCGCGCGTGGTCGCTGTGTCTTGTGTTATCCGAGCTGGCAACGCGCCGCTTTGGACTCTTTACAAGTGGATGAAGTGATTCCAAGCCAACAATACTGTGTTTGGATAGTTAAGGCTGTTTTAAGTGATTTTCTGGTTGATACGGAAAGGCAACAAGGTGGCCGAGCAAGCAGATGCCGTAGAACGTTCACAACGGAAACAGACCGTGAAGCGCAGGAAGATGAAGCAAGGCGAGTATCGACCGGTTGCTCCTCCAGGGCTTCTTCAGGAGGTGCGCTGCGCTCTTGATGTTGCTGACGGGGTAGCAAAAGCGGCTTGCAGGCTGCAAGCAGCAGCCGCGGCTGCAGCTGATGCCATCGGAGCTGCTCGTAAGGCTGCTGTCGATCTTTCACATTGGAGCAACGCCCTTGCTGACATATTACAGAATGTGGCGAGCTATTATGACGATATGCCGGTGACCAATACTCAAGCTGGATTGACTCCTAACCAAGACCATCAAGGCGATCACGGCAAGCAAGGCGCTGTGCTCACTTGTACACCTGGAGACCTTCATGATATGCGCACACCTGCATTTCCGACTTGGATTCCCATGCAATTTAATTACCACGCCACGTGTTTCTACGTCCGCGAGTGTTTCTCGCTGTATCATGACTGGATAACGACGAGTTTAAGCTCAGATGAGTGCAAGTATACCACGCTAAGCGGAACCCCCGGTAAGAGCTCCTTGATTTATGCTGGTCATCACATATGATCTTTGTCTGACTGGTGCGAAAGGCATAGGGAAATCCATATTTTATGCGTACTTTTTCATGAGATACGCAATGGAGCATCCAAGCACGACGATTGTGCTGAAGTCATCTTCCACCGACCGGAAACTGAACAAGTGTATTGTCTACTGCCATGCCAGCGGGTTGCAACACATGGAAGCGGCCAAATACCAGGACTACCGCTCAATAAATGCTGATGAAGAACTTCTATGCTTGTGTGACGGGCCACCTGATAAGCTTGGTGACATGAAAATGATTTCTTTTACGAATCCACATGAGCTATGGTTGAAGAGCGAACGGAAAGCACCAGACCACACGACGGTGTACATGCCAGTCTGGACGCTGAAAGTGTTGGTCTACGCAGCCAATATTTTGGCATTCGGAATTCCAGAGCAAGAAATCGAGCGGTGATTTACCAGATATGGTGGTGTAGCTCGCGTTTGCCTGTCCAAGAGTGATATTGCTTTCAGGGACTATGAAACCGTGTTTGTGATAACCACGAAGAATATGAACCAAATAGAGCACCACATTCTTGGTCAAGAAGGGCAACACACTGTGCACAAATTGATTCATTATGTGCCGAATGAAAGCAATCCGAATGAGTACACAACAATGATTGCTACTCCCGACCAACGAGAAGATCTCATTTGCAAAGCCCAAAACATGCTTCGCAAGGACAGACACCATTTTATGCGGTTGTTACGAAGTTCTAGCAGCGCTGCTAGTTTTTTTGACATTATTTATGAAGATTTTGCTCACAATATTCTCTTCCGGTGGGAAATTGGGGCTGAAGCTTTTAGAGCACAAGAAAAGCAGAACAGCGCAAACGTCAATTCAAATTGAACTCAACAAGTCAAACTACGAGTATGAGAAATTTGACGAAGCCATTGGTCCTCAGAACGGACCATATCATGTTCCAAGCGTGAGAAACCTTACCTCGATCGACTCTTTCTACTATCCAACCGAGGAAACTAGTATTAAGGCAGCGGCTGCTGCCTTCAAGGTCGGATCCGAGCGTTGATCTTTTTCAAATGACCGTGTCGAAGCGCCATCCTCTCAAGGGAAATGGCATTATTTTGGTGTTGGAGAAGCTTCAGCTGTTGGAATTTGTGAAAGAGAATTCACAAAGAGTATTGCTGATCTTTATTGTGCCAGAGAAAACCGGCCGAAGCTTCCCCCTCCAGTCCATTTCGATGAGTTTTCCAAATTGGCTGATGTTGCAGGTGTCGGTCGCAACAAATTGGCTGCCCTGACAAAAAAAAACTGGGCAGAAAAGTTGATATGAAAGTCTTCTCAAAAGCATTGGCAAATGGTCGTTTATCGTCGAGGGCTTCTGATCGAATCCACAACACCCACATGCTCAAAGAAAAGGTGCTGAAATCGATACCACAATATGTGTGCGAAGTATATAGCAGGTAGATAGACATCTATATCCTCCACTCATGCTACCAAAACTGACCGATTAACTTTACAGCATATATTGATTGGCTCGAGAGGCTGCATCACAGCCCATCAACACAACTCGCCACCGAAAATTTAATATGCTTCGTAGTAGCAAACAATTTCCATCACTAAAATTAAGTCATTTCTCCGAAGAGATCTCTTGTTTCTGACAAGTATTTGATTGATTTATGTCTTTCTTATTTGAAAGTCATACAATGTGGTCCACCTTAGTCGAAACGTAAGTGCTTTTGGCCTCATTTGAGAAAGAGATGACGGATCCAAACATGAACGTTGAAAGCCGCTCCGCGCGGACCACCCTTACCGATATCAGCTCGGCTACTGTCTCCACTGCTCAGAGTACTACTGGTACTCGAGATCAACCCATCGTTGGGGAAGTGATAACAAATGCCGCCAGGTCCCGCCATACGCCATTGATCAGTCGAATCATTTAGCCCTGCAAAGTGACCGTATCATGTCGTGAACCCAAAGCTGTTTCCATCGGTCGACTCGTTTTACTATCCGATCGACCTTAAGGGCGTTGGTAGAGCTGCTGCTGCCTTCAAGACTGGATCTGATCGATTGTTGATTTTCCAGATGACGTGGTCCAAGAAGAACCCAGAGACTGGTAATGGCATTATCACTGTGCTGCAGAAATTGCAGCTCCTTTCGATTGTGCACGAGCATTCAGATAGAGCGGTAATGATCCGCGTTCTACCTAAGCTCATGCAGATAAAATCGAGAGTATGGCGGTTGAGGGACAGAACGACATTGGTCCGGGTGATTCCGAATGACGAGAAACAACCATTTCCAATGCAACCGATGAAGATGGAGTACGCAGCATGGACCGACATTGAAGGCATCAATGCGGCTCGCTCGCGTGAATTATGGGCCAAAATCAAAGGAAGCGTCAGTATTGAGAAGCTAACTGACGCTGTGGGGTCTGGAACATTGTCGCTTTCGTACAAACTAGCTCTCGCATTGCACAAAGTGAAAGAAGAGGTGTTGACTTCTTTGCCACAATACGTGTGGGAGAATTAGCCGTTGGTCATACAGTACGTGCTTGAACGGTCGGTGAACCGACTGCTTGAGACTGTAAGTTGGAGCCATTTGGCCAATTCGTGCAGCATGGAAGATGCCAAACAAAGCCACTTCAATAATGAAATACGTATAATCAGTGTGATGCCGATAGTGTGCAAAAGGTTTATGGCTTCTTTGTAGCGAGTCGGATCAGATATGCATGCCGCTGTTTTAGTTCTGTCAGTCTGCGCTCCAAATCAACAAGATCCGAGTCACGCTTCTCGAAATCTTCGATCAGCAATTCCGATTTCGCGAAGCCTTCTTTCCCCTTGAGCTTCTGCGCCAGCGCACGATTCGAGTCTCGCTCTTTTTTCTTCTTGGCGAGTGCGTCACGATTCACGGTGAGTGCTTCTTCAAGCTCGGCCGATTCTCTCTTCAAATGCTGGTTTTCTGCCAGGATGAACTGCAGCTTCTCCTTGATATGTGTGAGCACCTGCACCGTGCTCGTGGTCTTCTTTCGCAATTTGTGCAGTTCCTCGTTGCGCTCTTCAATCTTCTCGTTCAGCGTCTGGTTTTCAATCTTGAGCTGCTCGAAATCGATGAGATGCAATCCCTCAGCAAGTTGTTCCTTGGCGTGCAGCTGCTGCTCCAGCTTCTTGAGGTGAGTGCGCAGATTGATGTTCTTGAGGCGCACTTTTTCGACCTCCTGGTCTTTCTTCACCTCGAGCGCCTCAAATTGACTGGTGATGCGCTTGGGAATCGGTTTGCCTGTTCGCATGCTCTCGGCATTTTTGGCGATCTCGCGCTTAAACTCCAGGAACGAGTCTTGGATTTCGGTCACCTTGGCCTCTTTCTCGTCCAATCGCGCCTGCAGCTCGAGCGCAATGCGATCGTATTGAGATTGCGCCGTGATCATCTGGACCTTTACATCGTGCACGCTGCGCAGACACTCGAGGTACCGCTTTTCATTCTCGCTTGCACTGCTCTTGTCCTCACGGCGGTGCTCACCGCCATTGCTCTCCTGAGCCTTTTGCAGTAGAGTTGCAATCCGGCGCTGCAATCTGCCGCAACAACCAGTTGTGAGAAGACAAATCACCTGGACATCCGAGCTCAACAGCGCTGATTCTACTTACTTCAGATTCTTTTGATGAAGCTCATCGCGTAGCTCGGTGGACTCATCAATAGCTGCGCGCAGGCGTCCTGCCTCGACCTTTGCGTCGTGTTCGTCCTGCAGCTCATCGACATCTGCAGAATCTAGAGTCGGCAGTGGCATGATGTTCTCGATGGATCCAACCTACTAACAGATGCTTCCCTTGAGGCGTGCGCGTCGTTTCGCGATTTGAAACAGCATACCTCGGAATCGGTACGTACGACTCGAGTATCGGTATGTTATCAGGTCAGTTACAAAGTTCTATGATTTCTCTTTGTCGATGCAGGACAATCGAAGCCTCCTGGACAAGCTGGGATGGTTGGTGTTTGCACAAATCATTTGAGCGATTTCTATTTTGGCTAGCTTCTAACTTTTAATGAGAAGTGCTGGTACTTTCTTTGATTCTGCATCTTCAGCTGTTTGATGCATCACCAAGAAAAACTCCACTTTCGCTAGCGAAGAATGGAATCGTTCTCAGAAAGTTGACAGGCCGTACGTACCTGTATCGCGGTTGGGACTCATCGCACCGAAGTACCACCCACATGTTTGCTACTTTTACTAGCATGCGGTGTACTCTCGTCCGTGACGCTGTTAACAGGCTGTTCAGCTCGCTTCCCGTTGGTCTTCTTTCCGCACGTCTCATCGGTTGCCTCCTTGATCCAGTTCGGGATCTCGTTACGCGTCAAATAATCAACCTGCAGGTCCATGCTACCGTCACGCTGATCCCACTGATCGACGTACATCGCGAAGTCCTGGATAATGCTACTCAAATCGAGTTGGTGCGTTGCCTGAAGGGGTGACCCTCCATTGCCAGAGGCATGAAAGCTGAGCCCAACGAAAAACCATGACGTTGTGGAGCCACATGCATCTTTGTCTGTCGCCGCTTGGTCGAAGAACCGGGCGAAAGGATGGATACGAAGTTCTGGGATCCCCTCCAATCTAGTAACATCATATGTTAAAGGAGATCGCAAACAGAACACGACGCCAGTCACGATATACACGCTCACATACCGAAGAAAAAACTGACGGAGACGAGACTCTACCCATCCAAACCAGCGACTGAAATCTTCAGTGTTTGCAGCAGTGATCTGAACACGGAGAAAATGCTTCCACCTATTGGAAATAAAAGTATCGTGAATAAGAAAAGTTAATAGCATCACAAGAGATAACCAAATCCCTTTTGAGATTAAACCCAAAGAGCGTATAAAAAGCACTCAATAAACCTGTCAAAGAAGACTGGGTTGCCGAACAAAGCTCTCCAAGTCGCTTTCTACGAATGCCATAAATCGTTTAGGGCAGAATGCTACATCAGGCATAAAATAATGAGTATCGAACCTTGGTTTCGATTTCCAAGCTCCTAGATGCAGCTTTGCCCAATTCGGTCTTGAGAATGCGAAGAGTGCATGGAATCACATTGTAAGACGAGTTCAATGCTGGATACGCAGGCGTGATAATCGGCATGAGATGCAACCGATCCCTGGGGTTTTCTTTCGGGTTCCACACCTAAGAATTGGCAATGAAGCATCGGCACGTATTAGTACCAATCACAGGCACAGTGCGTTTACAAAATTCCTGTATAACGCCAATGTCAAATAATAAGCGAATAAAACTTCACCGAAAACCTCAGGTTGAGACGATTGGTCCACTCGTCTAACAGGATTGGATTCGGCCACACCCACAAGTGATAGATCCGGAAGAACTTGACCAGTAGTGTTGCTGGGAGCGCATTCGGGTACAGCTGGCAAATGCGTGCGACGAGAATCGCCCAGTTGACGCCACCTAAAAAGCCTAGGACATTTGAGTAGATCCCCCGCACCTGATTGCGCCAAGCCGGATCCGAAATATCCCAATAACAAACACGTTGCATTAGCTCATCCGAACGCAATAGGCGTCTTTCACACAACAAGCACAAAGAGCGACGCAACACAGACATACAAAACACAGATAAGCAAAACATCCTGCAGAGTACGCGCAACTTACACGGGCCCAGTATTTCACTGCGATCAACGTTGTCTGAAAATGGTCTCGATTCGGAATCAGTTGCAGAATGCGCTCCGTCACACGAACACCGTTGATACTTCGCACCTGCCCAGCACCAACAGTCAGCTTCATGATAGAAATACAGATCCATGCCAAATCTGACCGATGGTTCATCAATGTCCCGCAGATATTTGTCGTCCAGGACGTCGATATCATCGGGCACCGAATCGATATTTAAGGATACGAAGAGCAAATCTACTGCGATTCCATCGATTTTCATCTTGATGACCGGCACAAATCTACACAGTTATAACAGGGAACATTGGATACGAAGACCAGGTCCATTTGGTTGCGACATAGACGGATGATAATGTGAAGTGACGTACGCATCGCTAATCACGTGGACATCCGTGACAAAGGACATGGCTTCCAGTAGAATTGGCACTTTCTGGAAGAAGCTGCTTCGCGTACAATGGCGTGGTGCAATACAAAGACTTCACAAAAAAGTTACACGAAATAATCATCAGTTAACGACACTTGAGCCAAATCACATGGAGATTCAACGTACGTGTCGATGTCGGCGTCAGGGCTGTGCACTCCCAGTCGGTAGGAGCCAAATGTGCGCAGCTGAAGATGGTCTCTCTGCGCACTTCCCGCTGCTTCCGCCGTTCCGGTCGAGCCACCAAGGCCTTCATGCAGCGCATACTCGCGTAGAATGCCACTCAGTTTGCTCAGCACGCGCTCTCGGCGCTCCAACTTCTTCTCACTCTCGTACAATCCACACGATCTGCATACAACGTCCACCAAATACGTTGAACTCTGTACATTAAACAACGAAAAACGGCGTTCAAATTTGCACCGCAAGATGGTCACGAGCGCTTCCTGCAGCCGTTTGTCGGCCTCCGAGGGCCCCGCGAGCGACAGTGGCGGCGTGATCCCGTGGCTAGCGACATCCGCCATACACACATGAGTCATAGGAACGTGAACATAGAGCCCGCAGCCTTCCAAAGGCTCGTCGAGCGACGCCTGAACGTACTGCGTCGTCGTCATCAGCGCCTACTGCGTTTCCGTTTGCGTGGCCGAAACAGAATGATGGCGCCAAAAGGGAAATGAGCCTTTTCAGCCAATCAGAACTCGATATCCGATTGGAAATCTTTGTGCGATTGGCCAATAATCCGATCAGTGCTCATTTGGCTCAGTGGTACATACTGGGCGACAATGGCGACCACGACCGACCCGCTGAGCAGCTCCAATGTACGCGAGACCTTCGCGCTCATGTCGTCGCTCGTGTACCCGAAGATCCCGCTGCGGTACATGCAGCTGTGTGCACGCATCCTGCAGCAGCGTCACATGGAGACCGTCTTTGAGGAGCGCGTGGCGCAGTCGCTCTGTGCCTTCCCGCCCTGCGTCAATACTCTCACCGCGTACGCTTTGCTCTCTTGTTGGGTGTACCTTGAAGACGATCGTAGGCTGACGTGAGTGGTTTTGTATAGCAAGCGAGGCCGCAAGCGCGTTTCACTGGCTCGTAGAGAGATCTATGACGCCAAGCAGGAGAACCAGTTCTGCTCGCCGACGTGCATGAGTGTGGGTTGAACGATCGCATTTGAAGAATGCATGTACATAGAGGACTGACTGATGATCTTGGTGCAATAGAAAGCCAAGGTGTATTTGTCGCAGCTGGTGGCCAAGCCGCCGCAGCTTGTGCCGTCCCTGATGGAGATCTTTGGCACGAACACGCCCAATCCGTTTGATTTCGAAGACGAAATAAGCAGAATGACACCAGCGCTTCCAGCAGCTGAGCGACCCAGAGCTACCATCCCCAAGGCCACGAGTGTGTGGTCCAAGACGGACGATCTTGGCGTTGTGGAGCGACGAAAGTCTAAGTTTGCGATGGGCAATGACATCGCTGCTGTCGCTGCGAACTCGATGGTTGCTCCGCCGGTGAAGGAGAACATGAACGTGGCGCCACCGGATCGCGAGTTTCCGAGCGCAGAGCATGCAGTGCTAATCGAAGGCTTCGTGTTCCCGTCGCACAAGCAGCCGCTGGCCAAGAAAGTTGAACGCCTGCTGCAGAAGGACACTGGCGAACGCGGCAGTGAGCTCGTGGTCTCGGACAGCGACGAAAGCGGCGATGAATCGTCCGAGGCAGACTCGGATGCTGGCAGCTTCGTGCTTTCAGATTTCGACGAAGACGAAGTGGTCACGCTCAAGGAACTGTCGCACTTTGTGAACCTCTGGCGCTTGTTTTCGACCTGGATCACGCACGAGACCAACCTGGTGGTGGCTGGACGGCCGATTCCTGTGCCGGAAAAGAGTGAGGAACGTGAGGAAGACAAGGAAAAGATCGCAGCTGCGGAACGTGCAGCACAGCAAGTGAAGATGGAGCGATCTAATGCATTTTCAATGCTCATGAATCGCCCTATACCACAAGCAGCCTTGAAACTGAAACTGCCTTCGGATCGCTACATCAATCAGAAGATCTATTCGATCACCAGCACGTTCTCTTTGCGTGAAGCTATTGATGGCCGCAATTCTCATCAGGTAAGCAGGAAACGCGGTTGGGCTATAATCACGCTGATTCCTTATGCATCGACGATGCTTCGCTTATACTGTAGTGGACGTGCGTCGCTGTGATTCTATTGCTTGTCGCTCATGGAAAGAAGCCGGAAGACATCACTCAGGACAGCCAAATTCAGTATGTATGCACCACGACAATTCATTTATTGTGCAAGTTATTGAATGGATGACTCTGTTGCTGCAGGGATGCGTTGAAAATGATGAAATTGGACGAGCATGAGCTTCAGCAACTGCTTGCTCTCTTCTACGAGATTCGAGGGGATGATGAGGTTGTTGTCGACTTGGATGTCGCTCCTCTCAAGGAAGATATTGATGAGATTGCTCGCAATACCCAAGACAAGTCGGCGCCACAAGTAAAGGTATGTTTAGTCGAAATTAGACGTGTTCCTGGTTAGCGTAGATGTCTAAGTTTCTGTACTCGTGCGCTATTAGATTTGTCGCAAATGCCGCCGATCGAGTGATAAGTGCGTTTGCAAGAAGCGTGCCTCGGCTCCTCAAGAAGATTTCTCGACCTCGGATGTTCAAGAGATGCTGCAGCAGGCATTATCACTGCGAGAGGAATACGAAGAACTTTTGGATGCGTAAATAAAGCAGGCTTGCTGTAAGTATGTCAATGCGAACGAACTTACGCATTAAGCTTTTGGATTCCTAGTTCATTATTCTATGATATCTTATCGTGAACTTCTTGCTTTCATGGGGCGTTGCAATTCATCAATTGTAAGTGAGCGTGCATCTGCGTTTCTCCTCCTTGACATCGTGTGTCTTACTTACTATGGTGGAATCAAGTACATTTGGGGCGAATACTACGTAGTAAATGCATACAGGTCACGGACATATCAAAAAGATGCACTGTGTTTCATGCTAATACCACGGGATTATTTTAGAGACGTTTTCTCTTTTCGGCAGGGGGTCCACTCGTGCCGTCAAACGCTCGTCCAAAACGGGCATTGTCTTGCTGGCGATACACGCCTCTTGTTTGCTGCGTGTTGTTGGACGTCGGGTCTTTCATGTCTGGATGCAGCGATGGAAATGTCGGCATCATGTACGACTCTTGAGGAAACGGCTTCTCACGAAAGTATGGGTGGCTCAACGCCTCTTTCGCCTGCACAAGGTTGCTTCATTTGGTTGTACATGTGTTGGGACTCATGAGAAGATGCTGGACTTACCGAGATGCGCTTCACTGGGTCGTACGTCAGCAATCGGTTCATCAGATCAATGCCCTGCATACACACGTCGACACACACATGAACGTCTTTGTCTTTGATTCATTTGCATTCAAACGCAGTCCCACCTTCTCCGATATGTCCGAGAGCACCCTGCGCAGGTTGTTGTACGAATATCGAGCCGTATCAAACGAAATCATGGACATATTGGGCAGCAAAGACATGCCAGGCCAAATATGGTCATTCGGCCGTCCTAGTAACTGATATATCCAGGTCAGACGATGAGTTCTCAATGCCAATATAGCCAACCCACTTGTGAACTCACTCGGTAGATGTGCTCCAACTGCTCCAGTTCATTCTGCCCTGGCATCAGCGGTTCCTGCAGCAGCAGCTCGCCAAAGATGCAGCCACAGGCCCACATGTCCACTGACGAAGAGTACTTGTCGTCGCCCAGCAGGATCTCGGGCGCGCGATACCAGAGCGTCACGACCTTGGGCGTGAGTGATTCGTGGCGTCGCGTTTCGCGCGCGAGACCGAAATCCGCGAGCTTGACGCAGCCGTACCTGTCGTACAACACATTCGAGAGCTTGATGTCGCGGTGCAGAAGGTTCTGCTGGTGCATGGAGTTCACTGCGTGGAGAATCGACAGCATCATGCGCTTGATCTGCAGCAAAACAGGCGTGAATGATGAAGTTAAGTGATCAGGAGCTGTGCTGATAGATGATACCTCCGACTCCTTGAACGCCTTGTGTAAGCTGCGCTGGTGGCGCAAGAGCACCGAGAGGTCATGCTCGCAATACTCAAACACGAGGAACACGCTGCCCAAGAGCACAAACATCAATCCATCCGTCAGCCAGTCAACCAGAACATCAAGAGCTCCTTCAGTCGCACCTGGAGCGCTTGCGGCCCACAGCCACGTCCAGCAATTGCACGCAGTTGGGATGGCGCAGTCGCTTGAGCACCTTGATCTCGCGCAGCGCTGTAATGGGAAACTGTAGGCGCCAACAAACGAGCAGCGCACTAAGGCTTTAGTTTAGAGCTAGGCTGCCATCGTGCTGAGCGTACGTACCCCTTCGCTAGCCTCGTTGTGCAGTAGCACGCGCTTGAGCGCTACGATCTGGGAGCTCTTGCGGTCGCGCGCGCGGTAGACCGTGCCGTACGTGCCTTCGCCGATGCGGTTGAGCTTCTCGAACTCCTCCACGTCGCGGCACGCGCCCAGCGGCTCGAAGAACGCGTCGGGCGGTGGCATGAATTTGCTGGTCATCTCGACTAAGTACGAATGGCACCGACGCACTCAGTAGGGAAGAAATTATTTACTAGCATGAGCTTTAGGTTGTCTCTCTCTATTGTACGCATTCAGAACAGCCTCTATTCGTCGTCCTCGTCCATCTCCTCCTCTTCCTCCTCGTCTTCATCATCCATGGCTTCGTCATCGTCGTCGTCGCCTTCCTCTTCGGACGATAGACCGTCGCATTCGGGCAGCTGGCCGAGCACCAAGTCGTACTCCGTGGTGTCGCCGGCAGTGTGGCCTGCGGTGGCCGGCTTGAACACGATCACGCGCTTGTGGTCCGTCGGGTTGGAGGCAAAGAGCTGGGTCTCCTGCAGAGAGAGCTGAGATATCAAAGAGATGAGTGAGTGACTCCATATTTATGCCATGGGAAGCAATGCGGAACATACCTTCTCAAGCGCGAGCTCCTGGTACCACTGGGGCATCTCGAAGCGCGATTTGGACTTGGCCGGCGGCAGACACGACGCGTCGTAGACGCCGTTGCCGAGGCTGTGCAGGAACGTGCGGGCCATGATGAGGATATCCGGGTCGCCGCCCTTGCGGATCAGGTTGCGCTTGACCGCAAGCTTGGCCAAGAACTCTTCGTGGTTGCGGAAGACTGGGATCTGTAGGTTCTGCATGAGATTCACGGCATCGGCACGTTCAAGCAGGTCCTTGAGAGCCGGCACGGCGTCCTCAATGAACGTGTTGGCGATACCGTGGCGGAGAATTACGGACGACGGGTCGCTGTACTCGACATCGAGCGCGGGCGTATCGATGATCGTGAGCTTCGTGTTGTATTGCACCTCGAGCGAGCGCTTGGTGAAATGCGGCTGGTTCGACGCAGCGGCGAGCGCACGCTTCTTGAGCGAGTTGATCAGCGTACTCTTGCCCACATTCGGGTAGCCCACCAGGGCCACGTTAACCGGCTCGGTAGCCTTCTCCGAGATCTCGTCAAGCAGAGTGCGCAGCGCGCCCACGTGACCGTTGTCGCGCATCTCCACGAGCTGCTGCGAGCGTTCGGTCAGCGACTGCTGGGCCTTGGCCTTGCGGTTGGGCTTCTTGGTCTCCGTGATGCGGTAGTTAAGCGCACGAACAGGGATGGTCGGGTGGAAGCGGCGGAGGTAGTTGGTCCACTTTTGCGCGGTCTCGGCCGAGATCAGATCGACCTTGTTGAGCACGAGCACGACCTTCTTGCCGCCCTTGGCAATCAGACCGTCTTCAAGAGATAGCGAGCGCGAGCCCTGCGGGTCACGCGCATCGAGCACAATCAGCACGACGTCGGCCTTCTGCACGCTCTCCTTCAGGTCCTTCTTGGCCTGCATCTCCACGGACAGCGGCGTGATCGTGGGCATCTTGGACAGGTTCTGGCGGGCCTTCAGCTCCAGGCGCTTCTTCTCCTTGCGGTCCTCCTTGCGCTTGAGCTGCGCATTGCGTTGCGCATCCAGCTCAGCCAGACGCGACTGCTCAACCTGGTTCAGCAGCTCTTCCTTGAACGGCCAGTTGTTAGGGATACCCGGGTCCTTCTTCTTCTTGCCGAGGCCGGCCTTCTCCTTCTTGCGCTCCTGGCGCTTGTGCTCGCGCACCTTGCGCGCGATCTTGTACTTCTTGTGCAGTGATAAGCGCTTGGACTTTCCTTTCTTCTTGACCATGGCTGCTGTGTGGTGGTGGTGGCTACGGGCGGGCGACGAGTGCGAGCGAGCTTGCTACCGATCAAGCAGAGACGCAGGACAGGTTGCTTCGTAGTGAATTGAGCTGCTCGCGATCGAAAAGACACGCTCTTCATACGCCAGTCATTCTTAGGACTGCCGATCATTGGCTGAAATTCAACTCTGAGTATAGAAAATAGCCAATCAATGGAGGTAATCGGGGTAGAGACGAGGCGCAATAACCCAACTTTGATTGATTGGGAAGCGCTTGGGCATTTTGAAGCGACGGGCTCCGGACGAAGAGATCGAGAAGGCTTAGCTCAACATGCGTCTGCTGACCCACAATATGCTGGTGTGCAATGTCAAGGTATACGGCTGCCGATTCGTTCTGTATCTCGTTCGAGTCGTGGCATCGTGCGGGTGCGACGGCATAGAGCCGTCTGGTGAAACTTACCCAATGGCGACTGTGTCTCTTTGACTGGCAGGCCTGCGCCGATACGGCCGGACGAGAGCCTGGCGCCCGTCCGTTGAACTTTCCGCTCCGGGTATGTGACCGATATAGAATCTGCGTGTATATCACAGTAGTGACCAAGTGAATGCTAATTGTCGTTGCCATGTTCCTAAGATCGCGCCCGAGATGGACGGCGTGGTGGTGGCCGAGACGCTGTACAGTAAGAAGTTCATGCTGCATATCATGAACTCGATCGACTACCCGGCGCTCGTGCAGACGACCAAGGAGGTACGCCATGGGGGCAGACGCCATTGACTCTCTGCCGATCTGGCGCAGTGTCTGACGCTTTCTTTCGTTTTTACATGGTCGTTCCGTCGCTCTCGGTGGTTTTTCTCGCATCTAGCTCAACCACTCAGAGGTCCCGATCCTGCCCGATCAGCTTCCGGCCGATCTGTCTACGGCCGACGACCTGCTTCAGTTGATCCACCGCGTGATCTTTGATGTACGTGCGCGTCTGCTGCGCTGGTCCGTTGGCTGGATTTTCATGATGGTCGCTGACGGTTTCTTATGCCTCCTATTTGGTCACTGGATTTCCTCAGACCAACATCGTGGAGGGCGAACTGATTTGCAACAATTGCGCACGCAGCTACCCGATTACTCACGCTGTGCCCAACATGCTCCTGGAAGACGACGAGATGTAGATTCAATAGGAGGGGCAAAGCATGCATGCATGCATGCATGATATCGCAGTAGCGGACACAGTCGTGCCTTCGTAAATATGTTTATAGAGAAAAGGAGATCAATATGCATCATCAGGTGGACACGATCGACAGCACGGGATGTACCGGTATACCAGTATGTGGACATACGCACGTACTGGAACAAACCAAATTTTAAGCACCAGACGGTATCCGGTATTCCGCGAACATGCCTCGAGGATTGACAGGTCCCTGTCAAACCTGATGTACCCAAACTCTCCATCAAACGAGTCATTATCTCAAAATAGAGGTACTTTACATACTGCGATATGTATGACCTGTATGATTAGATGTAATTACACATAGTAGAACATTATAATATGAAAAAGGTTTATAATGGCTTTTATTCCGTAGGACAGGTGGAGCGCGAAACGATACCGCCTGGCTATCTTCTATTGCTCTGTCACACGTCTCATGAAGACTTAGCTGGCTCTTGGAGTTGCACGTCAGTGCAGCCACGACGCCCCTCCGCCGTGCGTCCATCCCACTTGAGTTCCGAGCTCATTCTGCAATTTGTCTGCCTCCGAGCATTCTAATCGTTCCCTCATCATCATGAAGACCTGCGCTCTCCTGTTGGCCTCGGCCGCTGCCTTCGTGGCCCAGATCGATGCGCACAGCATCTGCTACGACCCGGCCCACGTCTCGACCGTCACGGTCGACACCATCAACAACGACCTGCAGGTGATCAAGAACAACGGCTTCACGCACATCCGCACGTACTACACGGCCTTCGGCACCACGGACCTGGGCACGCTCGCCATTGCGGCCGGCCTTAACGTATCGCTTGGCGTGGCGTTCGACAACGACGATCCGACCGCCTCGGCCGATGACATCACGGCTGCTATTGCCTGTGCTGGCAACTACACGGCCTCGGCCGACTCGGTCGGCGTCGTACAGATCTTCGTCGGCAACGAGAACCTGGCCAGCGCCACGTCGGTGCCCTCAGAGCAGGTGAGCTACATTGAGAAGCTGCAGGCCGCTCTGCCCAACGTGCCCATCGGAACGGTGCAGCGCAACACGGAAATGCTCGACTCGACGCGCATCTCGGCTGTTTCGGGCATGTCCGATCTGTTCACGACCTGCGACGTCGTGGGCGTGAACATCCACCCGGTGTTCACGGCTGACACGGCTGCTGCTGATGCCATCACGCTCGTGTCGGACCAGTGGACGGAGCTTCAGGGATCCGACACCGAATCCAACTTCCCAGGCCTCGCCTCCAAGCTCGCCATCACCGAGACCGGCTGGCCGAGCGATGGCACGGCTGACGGCAACACGGGCACCGTGGCCGGCGCCAAGACGTTCTTCGATGACTACAAGACCTGGTCGGCGGCCAACCTCGCGGACGACCGCAGCTTCTACTTCCAAATGTTCGACCAGCCCTACCGCACGGACGGCGTCTTCGAGCCGTACTTCGGTATCATTGACAAGAACGGCGACCTCAAGTTCACGGCCTACTCGTCGGCCTCGGCCAGCTACTCGGCCGGCACGGTCTAATTTGGTTTGGCATCGCTGTCCACTCTCTCAACCATAACGTCTCCTTGATGCGTCCTTCCATGTAAAGATCAACAATAAACGTACCATGTCATAGACTTTCTCCAATCTGAACTTTCTTGGCTTGGAAAGTGTAATTGTGCCCACTCAATTGGGATGAATGCAGAGACAAGAAGACGAACAAGATGCTCATCTGCACAGAACAAAACATTTACGTTGATTTGTTGTATAAAGCTTACGTGCCGAATGCAGTGAATGTAAGTAGACATAGCTATTGACCTAGCCAAGATTGGCAATAGGTGGCTGCCGGAAATGAAGCGATCATGAAGGCAAATATGAATTCGCAGTTGAAGCACTTCTGGACGCTTCAATGGGCGCTTCCCACTTCACAGAAGGAGTCATGATGTTTGGTTTGCTGACGGGAATCTACCTTGGAGCATGTACAAGCCATGCGAGAGAAATCGCAAGTATGATGTGAAGTGACCTACAATTCAACAGGTTTGATCTCTTCATTCCTCAACTAGTGGTGACCCTGTTGGGCATACTCATCGGCGCAGGTGAAATGCGTTCTTTCAGGTTGACATCGACGAGGATCAGTGTGATGGAGTTACAGCATGGTATAAAGGCCCGCTTTGCGAATGTGCTGAGGGCAGTCGATAGCGGCAAACAATCGTGCATGTGCTCGCTGCTCCGACACAGCAACAATCAGTGAGTGCGAACCAAGCCTTACATCTCCAGTCAGCGTACACGACTCCGATTTACGAGTTCGGACCGCAATCAGTGTACGTAGTTCCAACTCCACAACCGCAGTCAGTATACGTGGTCCTATCTCCTCAACAGCAGGCGGCTCAAGCTTCTTGAGATCAGTTGGTAAACGTTGTGCAAACTCCAGAAGTGAATTGATCTGAAGCTCCTGAATCATACCCCCTCCCCCCCCCCCTCGCCCGCTTTCGTTTGAACAGTCCAAAGTGATGTGATCTGGATTCCTCGCAGATACGTTGACGGAACCGGGATCAATCTCCGTTGTTCAGACATGATACGGTATCGAAGATCTCCGCTAGTCGATGAATGGGCACAGATGGAAGCATTCTCCATCGATACGCATGCGCTGCTGTGGATTGTGGGTCCACCTGGTACAGGAAAGTCGTGTGCAGCCTTTGCATTCGCATGATTTCAGGACCAAGCTCCTTCGTTGGGGCGTTATGTGGATCCACTTTGACAAGAAGAACGAGAAGCTCGATTGCGTTTGGTTCAAGAAATCCCAGAAAAGACTTGCGTGATGACGAAGGCAAATATGAATTCGCAGTTGAAAGGACTTTGGGAGTACAATTGTGTTTCTCGATGGATACGTGAAAGCTGTGCAAATGGCTGAAGTCGCTCTTTCCATGTGCAAAGGATGGCATTCATCTAACCTACTATGCCATCCATGGTTTGGTATCTGTCTGCTCGATGGGATCTATGGGCAAAGACTTCCGCTGTGACCTCAACAAGAACATTGGGAATGATGATGGTGCTGATACGATAGCAGATAGAAAATCCCGAGTTGCCGGGCCTGAATTGCTGTTTCAGAGTCGTGGAAACTCGAGGATTGTTTTGACGCAGCAGCATACAACGAGTTTTTCTACCACGTGCTGGACAAGATGGTTCCATATGAAAGCTTTAGTGTCCGACCTAAGGTGAAAATGTTGCGGACGAAAAGCATGGGTGACTTGTTGCGATTTTCTGATGTTTTGAAAGTTCTTTGAACGTGCGTGTTGTGTCGGCAAATATCAGTTCCAGTGAACGTCGATGCACAATGAATGCCACGTGCCGTGTGAGCGTCGGATATCGGTCTTTTCAGACTCCTGTGGCAAACGATCATCGTTCGCCAGTGTGGAATGAAAGCAACTCGGATCGGTTTGAAGTTGAAGGCGAAGACACTATAGAAATCCGTATGTTTAATGTGAGCGCGTTATCTTAAGGATTTATGGGAGAATTGAGCATCGTCAAATCGCTAGCCGACATGAAGAAACGAGTGGTGAAGACACATTCGCTACTATTTTCGAGCTCGAATTCAACCGTGACCTTGGATTTGGAGTATATCAGTCCACAAAGAAGGAAGGAACAGTTGGTAGAAGTCAAGTACTTTGTGGTGGGTGAAAGTGCGCGGTTAATGTTTGATGTCGCGACTCAAGTAACCCTTAAAAGCCTGGATTTATCAATGAGGTGCTTCGGATTTTGATGTCTATCTTCGAGGTGGCTTTGTCGATGGTGCTTCAAACCTTTTGTTGGATCGTTTCTTTCATAATCGGTGTTATTATCCAAAGATATGCACGCTTAGTGGCTAAGGGTAACATCCCATATAATGCGCCACCTAAGCGGAAAGTCAAATTTCTCTGCGCTTACTGCATATTTTCCGGATCTGAGAGCACGAGCTCGAAGAGGAGGAACAAGCGCACCTACACACAAGCCAACTCTCTTTGATCCGATGTTTGGACGGTAATACTAACGATGGTGTCGGGGCCAAAAATATTGATCAATAAAAAGTCGCTTCCTATTTTGCGCCAGCGCAGTATACAAATTTCAAGTATATTCAAACAATATACTCAAAGATCGTCGTACGTTGCGAGCTGTATGGCTTATACAATGGGATCAGACCATGTTCTGAGCTGTCTAGATGACTACTCAGTGAAGAAGGACCCAGTTTCGAAATCTGGTTTTCACGGAGCTTTGCCGTAATGGATTCGAGTACGCCGTCCCCACAGACTCTGGCATCGAGTGGGATCACTGGAAAAGAGCTACGGTATATGCTTACGTTAATCCAGACAAGCTCACGATCGGAGTTCTGCTTGTTCATCCGATATGGATGGCGCCTACTCTATGGAATCAAGGCGGCTACGTTGCCGTTTTTGTCGCAAAGAGCAACAATTGATACGCTTCGTCCAAGTGGCGATCCGTAAAGCACCTTTGTTTGATCCCAGTCTCTTTAGCTCGTTTTTGTTCAAGCTTGCAGAGGCTGGTCTGACAGAAGTAGAAGTGTTTTTGTCGTTCTGGTTGGAAAGTTACGAGGATTCCAAAGCCCAGTGGATGATCTTACGAGTATATTTCTGTCGAGAAAGGAGTGCGATGTCAAGATCCAGGTAGTCGGCGTCGCTTGCGAGAGGAAGACTTTCTTTCTTGACGAAGAATCGTCTGTCCGAGAGATGCGCAATGAATGAATGAAATAGATGGATTTCAGTCAGATCATCTCTTCTTACCATAACAGCCATAAACAACGTTTTTTTCATTGTAAATTACTTAAAGCGCATCGTATATTCCGTCATCTAGCAATATGTTCTCAATAAAAATTTGGCAAAATAAGAAAGTTTCTGCTAAGATATCCGGTTTTCTATACCGGTATTTCACCGGTAATACCGATTCTGTTGACTTTCGTTGCTGTTTCCGGCATAGACGCGTGGGGATCTTGTTGTCGTGAGTGACATGGCAGCCAATTGGGGCGGCTGGGGCGCGCGCCTGAACGTGACGTCGATCGTGTCCCAGGGCCTGGAGCAGGTCAGCAAGCTGCGCGAGGATGTGGAGAAGCAGTTCGACCAGGCCGTGCTGGGCTCCAAGGCCACGAAGGGCGTTCCCGCACTCGATAAGCATGACGCATCGACCGCAGAGCCGTCTTCGTTGCTGTTCCCACCACCGCCTACGACAGAAGCGAACGCGTCCGCTGTAGCTGCGGCTGACATAACGCCTCCGCTGCAGACAGTGGACGATATTCGAGTGATCAAGTCCACGGCACCGTGGGTCGCGAAGGATTCCAAGCTGCTGCAGCCGCCGTACTCGGAGGGTGGCAAGCGCCGTGGTAGTAGCATCGGATACGAACGCGTCCAGACTCCGCCGGCAGTAGCTGAGGATACTCCTGTTGATGGAGAGGAAGCCAAATATGCAGAGATTCAGGATGCGAATGCCGCTGACGAGCATGAAGAGAAACTCGCAGCTCCAGGAACGACGGCGAGTTCAGAGGACAATAATGTGGATGAGTCGACGGCGACTCACAATGCGGAAGAGGAAAACGAGTCTGCGATCGTGGATCAAGAGACTTCGTTTGAATCTGTTGCGGAACAGGAAGAGATACGGACAATTGCGAACGCGGTTGATGACAGCGAAGTCGACGAAGACGAACTGGGAGAAATTGGTGACTTGCAAGGCAATGAGAAGAGCGAAGAGAATTGCGAGAATGAAGACGATAATGCTCAGCAGATCGCGCATGAACAAGAGGATCTTGCTGACATTGAACCAGAAGAAGTGCAAGAAATTGAAGCGGAAGTTATTGACAAAAATGATGATGAAAATTCCGAAGAAAGAACAGAAGAAATCGCCATCGAGCAACTCGATGTCGCAAAGACTGGAACTGCGCCTAATGCGACCGATATTCAAGAAAAAGAAGCAATTTTGGAGTCTCTGAGACGTGAGTTGCAGCAGCGGGAGACCCAGCTCCTTGCTATGTCGGCTACTATCACAGAGCTCCATGATGAACTGGATAAAACTTGTCAGCGTGAAGTCACGGCTGTGGAACGTGCGCGTTTCCTGACGGAACAATTGGAGCTCATGCGCCATGAAGTTGCAAAACTGAATCGAATGGCCACTGGACAGCGCGATAGCGAGCTTCAGGCTCTGCATGTTGCTGTTACGGAAAAAGATGAGCAATTAAAGGCTCTATTGGATGAAGGACAAGCGCTGTCTGTGAAGCAGGCGCAAATGGAACAGCGCTTGCGCCAATTGCGCAAGGAGAAAAATGAAGAGGAGGAGCGTCGCTTGAAGGCCCAATCCCAGTACGAAACTGTGCAAGTGCAATTCGAAGAACTAATGCGGAAGGTCAAGGCAACTGAGGAAAGCAATGCAAAGAATGCTCAAGAACTACGCCAGACACAAATTGCACTAGAGCGAACGACGAAGCAATTATCGCAATCTGAACAGGAGCTGAGCTCTGCATCGAAGCAAGTGGAAACGCTTCAAGCCCAAGTGCGCGAATTGACTGAGTCAAACCAAGTCTTGCGTGATGAAATGGCTCATGTCAATGACAGAAACCAATCAAACGAAGGTCTTCACGCAGAAAAATCTGAATTGGAAGAAACAATTCGCTTCTTGCAACGAAATATTGCTGACGTTGAAAAGGAGGCTATTCGCCATGAAGAAATGTCGCGCGCAGAGATCGCTGATTTGAAAAAGAAGTGGCAGGGTGCGGTAAACCGTGTGGATATGATGGGCCATAGTGTCTCTGAAGCCACGCAGCCGTTACTACGGCAAATTCACGCACTTCAGGAGGATCTTCGCGGCCGTCAGGAGGCGTGGAAGGTCACAGAGGCCACTTTGCTTCAAAGAATTCAAGAAGGAAGCGAACAGCGACGCCAGATTGAACTTGAACGGCTCCAACACGAAGAAAAAGTTCATCAACTTCAGACAGCGGTGGATGCATTCGAGCACGATTTACAGCGCAAGCAATCTGAAATCACACGAGAGAAAGACAAGCTGGACATTGTTCAGCAAAATGAGCGCGAATTGCGTGCGCAGTTACATGCAGTTCAAATTGAGATGGATGAAGTAAAGCTGCGATTGCAAGCGGAAGTGTGTTCGAAGCAACTTCTTGTCAAGACCCAAGAAGAGCACATGCGTAAACGAATGCAGGAACGAGTCGAAAATGTGAACACTGAAGAGCTCGAAAAGGCTCGAGAGCGTGAAACTCAACTCCGTCATGATCTAGAATGGCACCAAGCAGAGCTGTTGCGTGTCAAAGCCCTTGCAAACTCAAACCCCAACGGAGGAATGCACGACAGTCATGGTCCACCAAGTAATGGATCTACTTCCTCGCTTTCGTTGTCGCAGCTGCGTAAATTTGGTGACAGTAATTCATCCTTACTTGATGAGTCTCCATCTCAGGCATCAATCTTGAGGACAACTCTGGAATCGAATGTTGAGGATACGCGACTCGGAAGCACGTCCATGCTGGGGCTCAGCCAACTGCAGCAACGTTTGCGTCTCCGAGAGGGTGAAAACCGTTTGCTCAAGCAGCAAATGACAGATTTGGAAGAGAAACAAAAGCAGACGACAGACGATATTGTGCGCTTGAGTACCCGAAATGCGCTTTTGGAAGCAAGTGCTGCTCAGTTTCAGCAAACCCAGAACGAATTGGTGGAACTTCGACAGCGACAGCATGTGCTATTAGAACTATTTGGTGAAAAGGAAGAGCAAGTCGAAGAACTGCAAAGTGAGATCGGGGAATTGAAGGCCTTTTACCGAAAGCAGCTCGATACTCTGGCGAGTCATCACCAGCATTGAGAAGATCAAGGCAAAAATCACTTTATACATGTTTTTACATTGTACTTATTAAAAATTGTTTATGCTTCGTTGATGTTGCTATTCAGCTATGTTAAGCTCTCAAACGTGGTCGTGTCCATTGCCGTGGCCGTAAGAGCAGCACTCCAGTCTTCTACATTCGTCTCAGTCACACTTGTGCCACTTTGATCCAGAACGAGTGACAGCTCCATGTCGGGATAGTAAATGTAAGTGTGATTCACGTCCATCTTCCATGTAGAGCCATCATCCGAGGGGATTATGTCAACAGAAAGATCCACGCTGGCTGGCATGACCGCAATCAGTGCCACTTCAATGTCGTCGCTTGTCGTGGATTCACTGATGCTATCGGATTCAAGGGTTCGGAAGCCGTATTTTACTGTGAAATGACCGGTAAAAGTTGACGCGCCGATCGTAAAAGATGTCCACACTAGCGACTCCTTCACGACAGCCATGGCATCGCTGCCTATTGACGCGCTTAATGGACCGAATGGACAATTGAACGCGTCGAAACAGGCCATACCCTCGCTTGTGCGATACCACAGATCGTTTGTGAAGGAGTCGGCGTTTGCAGCTTCGTCTATTGATACAATTTCCGTATAGCAGTGCGATATATAGGACGTGAAACTCCATGAAGAACCCAGCGCACTGTTCGCACTCGTCCGGAAGATGCTTGTTTGAACGGTATTTGCCATGCATTGCACGAATGCGTTCTGGGATGCAGTGTAGTTACAGATTCCGGAAGAAACCTCGCTTTCGTCGCACAGGAACAATTGTGAACCACAACCTGCGCAAGTACCAGAGAGCACACGATCTGGTGTCGTGCTGCTACTTGAGCTACCGCTGCTTGTACTGGAATCCAAGCTGACAGCACTACCTTCGTTGTTTGAGTTAGAGCTCGTGCTGCCTGCGTTTCCACTTGTACTGGAATCCGATCCACCAACACTTCCCGTATTGCCGTTCGAACTAGAATTCGATCCACTTTCGTTTCCACGTGAGTCGGAACTGCCTGCGTCTCCGTTTTTGCTAGAATCGGAGCTACTCAGGTTGCCACCGCTGCTGCTAGTCGGCGTTACGATTGTCTCCAACTCTGCTACTAACAGGTCGTAACTTGCGTTTCCACCTAGCGATTGAAGCAAAAATTGAGCTGGTGCACTCGATGTCGATACCACATTTTCTCCAGTGATGATAGGAAGACCACCGTAGTATGAAGGATATCGGATTGTCCACTGTTCCATCACCTCACTGGTGCTTACGTTGAGGAAATCCACGATCGTAATCTCAGCAATGCTGCTCACAGTAGCCAGAGCAGGATTTACCATGTCCGAGAAATCGGTATCCGAGTCGATGGAGTAGTTGTCTGTCAAATCAAACCCAAGAGCGGTCGGTAATTGAGCTGTGAATAACTCGCTGGAGTTGCTGCTGTTACTGCTGCGGATCGTGAACGTCTGCGAAGCTTCCGTCAGGATCAAGTACGTGGCATTTGGATCGCTTGTGCCTGTGTTGCTTACTGGACACGAATTTTTGACGTAGCAGTTGACGAACAAGACCAAATCCTGCCAGTCACTCGCAAGTAGATCTTGCGTGCACGACTGAACAGCTGAAGTCAGGTTCACTTGCGTAGCATTTTGCGAATTGGCTTGTTCTACATACGGCAGCAAGCATGGGACGATCTCTGCGCGGCAAAATGCACAATTATACAAAGTTTGCGTCGCGCATGACCCACAAGATCGCTGAGTAATGGACTCGTATCGGCCTTCAAAGATCGATTCGAATCGATCCCATCGTTTTGGTCGTGTCGTGACGGCGGAAGTTAGCAGGATCTGTGGATTTATTCGCTTGAGCGAGACCACGTCTTCACCATAAATCTCTGGAAGATCATTTACAAAGCCAGAGTAGTTGATCGTCAGTAGATCCAAGTCGGTGGATGCGCTGGATCTTACAACCTGAACGGTCACAGCCGATTGAAGCACTGTATCCTGCAAGAGTGATCGCAATGCCTCTGTTTCGTCAGTGTCAATCACAATGGTCGAATCATTATCACTCCAGAAGGCTGTTGATTCATGAGATACAGCAAGCGTCGTCATGTTCCTGGGGACCAAGAGCAATTCCGAGCCGTTCTGGATTTCCACGCGCGTAGGTGCAACGCTGCTGAGAGGTTCATTGAACAAGCACTTGGTTTCTTCGTAACAGGCAATGAAATTCATGATCGGCTTCCATGCAGCTGGCATTGATGCTCGGCATTTGCTCAACAACAGAGACTGGATCTCGATTGGCTCGGACATGATCTGATCTTCAGATGCGAGCGTAGTGAGTACTTGCATCACACAGGGCAGCAGCACTTCACGGCACACCAGACTTGCCGTTGTGTAGCCAGCCTGACACTCGTCAAGATACGTAGCGCAGTCGTCATCACACGTAGGCGCCCCAGAATTTGCCATGAGTACAATGGCCAGGATTCGGGGTGTTGGTGTGCCGCCATTGGCATCATACAGGAACAGTCTGGGTTCGTTTCGACTTGTAGTTGTGTACGACGCATTCGCCAGCGTTGGAGTTTCTCCGTAGTAATGATCGTAAATCAAGTCTACGCTGACCATGCTTGCGTTTGCGCTCGTTTTCTGATGGTAGACAACTGAAGCGACCGAATCGATCACATACTCTAGCATTCCAGCAAGGCCACTGATGGGCCCATTATAATGTTGCGTCGAGCTGATGGTGCTGCCTTTCGGAGGAACAATATCAACTGAGATGCTCTTCATCATCGATGGGGAGACCAGAATTCGCTCGCTTGCGCTCTGCAGCCGCATGTACGAGTGCGATCCTGAACTAAAATTGTTTCCGACAACGCATTGAGCTCGTTCAAAGCAAGCAAGAAAATCCTGAAGCGCCCACCAGCCGTGCAAACTCAAGTCCTCCGTGCAGTTCTGAAGTACCGGCATCAAGTCAAGATCTTTGGAGTAGACAGACTCAAAGCCTTCGTTTGCGCTACCGATCAAGCAGCGTAGCAGATATAGTCTGCACTCATCGGATTTGGCACATTCCATCGAGAAAGCTGTGCTGCATTCGGAGCAGGTCTTGCCAGTGAACGACTGCATGCTAGCGTTCCCCAAGGTCGATCGAAGTCCGTTCCAGTCAGGTTGAATCGACGAGTCCGTGGTCTCCAAGAGCAAGCGAGGCTCCTTGAAGTTGTATACAGATACGTCCAAGCCATTGATGGCTGGCATTTCCCCGACATAGCTCTCGCCAAAGTCAATGGCCAGATTCACTCGCGACTCGTTCAGGGCAGTCGTTTGAACAGTGACATCAGTGGCAAGATCTTGCGTCATGTACACCAGAACCTGTTCCAACCCGGTCGAATTCCCGGAAAACGCGTAAGAATTCCTCATGGTGCTGTATAATCCTCCTCCGGAAAAGGGCCAAATCGGAACCTCCAGATGCATCGCATCATTGGACGCTGTAATTTGCTGGACACCACGCTCCATTGTCATTATAGTGGCGTTTGAACTGTTGGACACGGTGCATTGAGCACGACCATAGCATGCAAAGAAATCATGCAGATCTCGCCACCAGTCGTAGAAAACGCCGGTTGATGCTGATGAGCACATGTGCAGCATATGCGTCACATCAATTTTGTCGTCGTATGTCGTCATATTTGAGCTATTGCTCGCGTTCAAGGCTCCCCAGACGCAAGGAAGCATGGTATTCTGGCAGAATTTGGATGTAGTACAGGCCGAGAGATACGTTGTCTCGCAGTATTCACAGTCGGTCGACGTTGTATGGAATTCGCTGGATGCGTTGGTCTTGGGATACGTGACTTTATCAGCGCGTCTGGGACTGACAATCAAGCGTGGATTCGACCGCAATGTCATTTGTTCTATTGCAGTTGCTGGCGTCGGAATCGAATTGGAGCCGATGGAGACAGAGAAATCGGGCACCATGACGTTCAAATACCGAATCTCCAGCGTCCACTCAGCTCCGCCGGCTTCGCGATTGAACGTGGACACCGATGCATTGATACCAGTGGGCTGCAAGGCGGAAGACAAAAGCAAGGATACTGCCGTGGCCGTCGTCGCGTCACTGAACGAGACCGAAGCAATCTGATTCGAGCCAAGCTGGAACTCAAATGTCAAATGAAAGGCTCTCGCGTGAACTCGCAGTATCTGGATATACGAAGTCACGTCCAGCTGAATCATTTGCGAATCTTGAATCAGATCAATGGGGCCGAATGGACACTGCGTGCGTGCAAAGCAGCTTAGTTGGTAATTGACTGTCGATGTCAATCCGACGGGTGCGTTGTCGTTCGCAGCTGCAGATGCCACTTGTTGCATGCAGTGCGCAATGTCGCCACTGATTGTCATGCTTGAGGTAGTTTCGTAAGTACTGCTCGTACTGGTGTTGAGCAGTTTGTGGTACGTGCTTGGTGGTAATTGATCACGAAGACAAAGACCTAGCGGCGTCATGGCGCTGTTGTAATGGCACGCTCCACTAGCGACCTGGTCTGGCAAACAGCCAAAGAGTTGAGCGCTGCAATCGAGACACTCAGGCGCTAGAACCCAAGTCATTTCAGGTGCTGGGCTATCTGGAGCAGGTGGAGCCGTATATGATCGCATCGCTGTGAGTAAATCATCGAGTGACGGATACAAATTCGCATCGTCGTATTCGAAATATGCCTTGACGGGGACCTCGTCTTCGATCCAGTCCAGTTGTAACGCTGAAATGGTTGGCATGGAACGCACCATGTCTTCGTATTCCAAGCGAATAGCCAGCCAAGAAGACTCGGCAGAGTAAACGTTGGCCGTCTGAGTCACGCTGCCGCCATTTTCAAGAACGAAACCCGCGATAAAGTCGGCCAATGAGGGCACGGAGCCATTAAACTCAAACGTTTGGGACGTGTTTGGCAAAGCACTTGAGCTCCAGCTCGTTGTAAAATTGAGCGTCACGTCGTCATCTTCAGTAGCGGGCAATGCAAACACTTGCGTTCCAGTCTCCATGCTGATGGTCGTGCGCTCGTGGGTTGTGACGTTCACTGGACCAAGTGCACAACTAGTATCCACCATACACACCAGAGCCAATCGAATTGCATCCCACGTACCTGCAGGAACGCCATCAACACAAACTCCCAGCAATGGCAAGAGATCCACGCGATTCGTGGCCATTGTGGCGTTGTTGGTCACCTGGCTTTGCGCAATATTCTCCATGCCTTCGATCACGCAGGGCAGAACTTGTCTCCGACAGATCTCGTCTTGCTGGCATAGTGCGAGCTTGGCCGTACAGCTTCCGCATTGATCCACGCGAATCAACATTTGCGAATCCATAGCTGCGACCGTGAGATTCACACTGCCGGTATTGATGTAGTTCTCTTGAATGATGGTCCTGCTGTCATCACTCTGGAACGTGGATATGAGCGCTGGGCCGACCAGATCCGAATACGTGACGATCAAGAGCCATTCTTCAAGCACGAACTCTTTAGTCACCATTACAGTCATGTCGAGGCCTTCAAACGCGAGTTCAATCGCATTTTTGATCTCGATCGGGCTGGATTGATCGGAGAAATCGCTCGTCTGGATAGAATCGCTCTTGTTGCCAAAGCTTAGCACCAGAGACCCGGAGAACGTGGTGTTTGTGATCATGATTGTGTGCGCGTAGGAGGTCGTACTCGCCAGCGTCATCATTGCTGTCGCATTTGACTGCAACACGCCGTTGAACGGACCGAATGGACAGCTATTGGCTGCCAGACAGGTCAAGGCAGACGTCGCATTCCACCAGGCAAACGCAGACAGCGGCTCGCTTCTCGTTCCATTCACTAGCGCGTCAAAGCAGGGGTCCAGCAACGTCTGCAACGCCGTCGTTGAGCCTATCGACTGACCTAAGTGATACAAAAACCAGTCCTCATTCAGTTCCACGTCGTCTCGAAGACACGCGATGAAGCGGTCTTGCGTCGAATCGTAGTCGCACGTTCCTTGATCGATCTCCTCACCGGCACTTCCGTACAATCGCGCTGCGCAATCGGCGCACGCAGACTGCGCATATGCCCAGCGCGCCGGCGTCTCGGTGGCTTGCGAAGTGTTTAGTGAAAAGACCAGCGGGTAGGCATTCGCTGGCGTCACACTTGAAGCATTCGCGTTCTCGATCAGACTCAAGTCGATCAAGAGATGGTTGGTGGCCACACGCATCGTGGAGTAGTCCACCTGCTGGTTGCCGTATACGCTGTAGGCGTCGACCATGGTTGTGGCCTTGAACTCGTCGTCCAGACTTGCGTTGATGTGGATGAAGAGCTGCTCGTTGCGCGCGCGCCACTGGCTCTGCTGTTTCATTCGTAGCAGCATGTCGATCGAATGGCCTTGGTCGTCCGTATGGAAGGACCAGAGTGTCGCGCTTGCATTGACCTCACTGCTGTTGCTGACAGACGCATTGCTGCTGGCGACCACCATGGGCTGGATGCTGTCTGCCTCAAGGCCGTCGAACGTGGACGACTGCAGCGAAGGGTACCTGCTCTCGTACTGCGCCAGGAGGAACGGATCGTTTGCAAACTGCGAGGTCAGCACCAGATCCAGACACAGCGCATGCGTGCAGTCGCTGCTGCCGCTGTTGGGTGTGAACAGCGTCGTGCTCCAGGCCGTGCCAAAGACCACGACCTGCTGCGAGAGCGCCGGGTACAGCATGCCGGCCAGATCCGGCACCACCACGCGCATTGCCATCGCATGCGGAAGCAACCAGCTGCAGAGGCCCACAGCGGTGGAGACAAGCATGGCGCCGCATCGCATGATCCCACTTGCTCCGATCTGAGCTGATGGGGCTTGCAAGACAAGATTGTGTGAACTACTCGTACCCTCTTTTGGTACGATCTATTTTGGCTCTATGTATCCATTCGCGAGAAAGCTTGTCACCTTGTTTTGGTGCAATTGATAAATAGTGAACCTGGTTATGGTAATTCGGCATCCAATTCCTGGAAAGATATGCGTCGCTTCGGATCCAAAGGAATGGAAATGATCCCCATTCCGAGATCTTCGCGCCTGTGACCACAAGCGGCTTGCTCCTCATCGATAGACCAAGAGAGAGATCATGCGTGCGTGCTGGCGGTCCGCGCTGTCGCTGTTGGCGCTGGTGCACGTAGCCCATCAGCAGTGCGCTCTGGCGGTGCCTGACTCCAACGTGGTGAACGCGTACCAGTTCGAGGCTGAGGACCTCAACGACATGGACGTGGACTTTGAACTGGATCTGAGTGCGCCGTCGTCCGCATCGTGGCCCAAAGATCGACTCCGATATGCGAGCACCAAGCCAGCGCCAGTGGAAGAGCAAGATCTGGAGGACATCACAATGGAGAGGATGGCGCCTCCGCCATACGAGCAAGACGAGGAGTTCGTGGCTCCGTCTCAAGCGCCGTCGTTTGAGCTCAATCTGGCGCCCAAGGGCTTCAACTTTGGACGCGGCGTGGGCTACGTGACGACTAAGCCGCTCCACGAAGGCGACGTGTTGTTCTCCATGCCGCTGCATGACGTCATGTCGCTGGAGACAGCGCGTCAGACCCGCATCAATATCTTGCTCGAGGCCAACCCGGACCTGCCGCCTTCAATTGCCATGGCGCTGCATCTGCTGGAGCAAAGGTGCCTCGGCTCCGCGTCCAGGTTCGCGCTGTTTATCGACGCGCTGCCGTCTGGAGCCGCCATCAACAGCACGATCTTCTACTCGGATCACGAATTGGAACAGCTCAAGGGCTCGCATCTGTACCGCCTGACGCTGGGCCGTCGCGACGCGGTCAGCAAGTTCTTCGACGCGCTCGTCGAGCCAGTGACCTCACCGGCCCTGGACCCGCCGCTTTTCAGCAAAGACGACTTCACACTCGAGGAGTTTACGTGGGCGCTTGGCGTCGTCTGGTCGCACACATTTCCTTACGGCCCAGGCGAGAGCGAGGTGGTCCTAGCTCCGGTCCTGAACACGATCGGGATCTGCGACCGCGACGATTGCCCGCCGAGCGACGTGGAGTTCGATCTCCAGAGCCACCGGTTCACGGTCTACGCATCTCAGGGCTACGCCACCGGCGACGAAGTGCGACTCAATCTGGGCGGCAGCAAGTCGTCGGTGCTGCTCATGCTTAACCATGGGTTCGTTCGCGCGGTGCCCTCGAAGCTCGTGGATCAGCTGGATATCTCGATCTTGCTGGACCCGAACGATACGATGATCGACGTGAAGCAGTTCCTGCTGGCGTCCGTCAACATGAGCATGAACGATACGTACACACTGCGTTATGGCAGTGAAGCGCTGGACGACCGCATGGCCGTCTCGCTCAAGATCAAGCTGCTAGCGGGCGAAGAGTTGGACAAGTACAAGGAGGCGTTGTTGGGTCCAGTGGAGGAGGATGGCGCAACGATGAACCAGCGCCGCATCGTGAGTCTTCGCAACGAGTTTGTCTACGCGCGTGCGATCGTGATCGCCACGAGGAAGCTGCTGGGCCAGTACACGACGACTCTGGAGGCGGATCTCGAGGCGTTGAACGCAGTGCGCGATGCGCCTGCGACGCGCATAGTCCAGATCCTGCGCTCGCTGGTGCTGGAGAAACAGATCCTGCACAACACGCTCAAGCTGGCCATGGACGACTGGAGTGCGCTGCTGCTGTCGGAGCACCCGAATCTGCTGGACGAGAAGGAGTAAGGGAACGAAACCTCTCCACATGCATGGTGCTTGGTGTAGATGTAAACACGATCATGTAATAGGCCGCTCCAGCCACAAGTTGCATATGCTAGTCGTTGTGTATACTCAGATGATGACGCTGTATGCAATAGACATAACTGCTTACGCCTGCATCGGATTCCTTCCTCCAATGCCATTCCATGCCTGTATCTGGGTCAATGAGCCAGGAGGAGAGCTGGCTGCGCGCTTGGTTGTGGCCCAGAGATGCCCAAGCGAGGCTAGTTAACGTTCGTTCCTGATGACTGCCTGCATGCAAGACAGCGGCCGCTTTCAACCCACAGATCGCCAAGGTCCCAGAGCCCAAAGCAAATCACTTGGGCGCTGGGCAGGCACTCGTTTGGACCTCACGATTTGCCCATCACCAAACTGCAACCCAACGTGATGGTACTCTAATAATGCATAAATGGTGATATGGTATGTTATGCGTTTTAAAGGGTAGAAAATACTTTGCTTCCTGCTGGCTTACAGAGACTTTTGTCGGCACCTGCTCCGAATGTCCCCAACTGCTCCAGATAATGTCCGCTGCTGCTTCATCATGTTCTTCGTTATTGGTTTTCGGCCGTGAAAGGAAGAGCCAAAGAACTTCAATGGGATCTACCTCTATCATTTTATATATGCACGTAATGTGGTAGTGGAGCAACTGTGTGAACCATGTGCACAGTATCACTTGAGGTGATGCCTCGTCATCAGAGAGGCATTCGATTGAATGTGGCGGGGGGGG
>JAADVQ010000102.1:0-32573 GCA_023335835.1 Elongisporangium senticosum | reverse complement strand
TTGCGCTGTAGCTTGTGAAAACGAAGGAAACAATAGATATCATGCATGTTAGCTTTTTCATTGACAAAATATGGATGAACGTACGTCTGTATGCATGCATCTTTTCTTGTTTCTATGTCTTGGCGCTCACGCTAGTTGTGCTCGAGAAGATGTGGTGTTCATGAAGCTCGTGCTTGTCGTAGACATTGTGGTGAAGTTGTTGCACAGATAGGACGTGGTGGGCACGTCGCTCGTGGAGCTCATGGGAGTCGTTGTGTTGTGAGGCTCGTGGTGTACATGGAAGTAGGTGCACTAGTGGTGCTTGTAGAACGGCGGCGCTCTTGACAGTTCTGGACCTTGCATGTTTCATGGCGCTCGTGATGGTCATGTGGTTGGTGGCGTTCGTGGGGATCATGGCGCTCGTGGGTTTCGTGGGGCTGGTGCGGCTCGTGGCGCTCATCAACTCGTGGGACTCGTTGCGTTCATGAGCCTCGTTGCGCTCGTGGGGATCGTAGCGTTCGTGGGGGTCGTTGCGCTGGTGTGAGTCGTGGGGATCGTGACACTCGTGGAGATCGTGGCGCTCGTGGCGCATGTGGGGATCGTGGTGCTCATCAAGGTCGCGGCCCTCGTGGAGATCATGGCGCTCGTGGCGCTCGAGGGGATCATGGAGCTTGTGGCGTTCTGGGGGATCATGGCGCTTGGGCGCTTGCGGCACTGCTGAAAGTCGTGTCGCCCGTGGCTGTGTGGTTGGTCTGGGTCGCCTTTTATGAGGTGTGTATTTAAAAACGAAGCTGCATTTTGTTACCGAGAATGGCATACATTTACCAAGTGTATTTTGAGAGCCAAAAATATACTTTATCTTCGGCTGTTGTCCGATACAAATCCTGAGCCGAGTTTAGCCGAAGATAACTTTTATAGTGCGCGCCCAAGTCTATATGAACACGTCAATTGTTTTGTTGTTAGCGAACCAGAAAGCGTTTGACCCAAAAGCCACGGATTTATAGCTAATCCAAAGAGACGTCGTTTGCCACCTCATTATGTTAAAATAGATTAGAATTGATCTTGTAATGTAAAAAGAAAGTTTTCAGGGTGCGACAAGCTATATGAACACCATAGTAAGAAATCAGTAAGATTAATCTGGACCACACGTTTCGCGCTCAATGACGTTGCAAATACGTTTTTGATACTCCCCCCTATTTAGATAACCCACACTCAAATGTTCCACCTGCCAAACATGCCACGAGGCAAGTTACTCGCCAACTCCGAGAGACTTGCCATTTGGGCGCTTCAACGCAAAGGTTTCTCGATCAGAAAGATCGCTCAGGCCATGCAACGCTCTGTGGGGTGTATAACTAGCGTCCTCAAGAAGCCTGCCAACTTTCAGCCTCCAAAACGCATGAAAACCCGATCAAAGGTGGCCCCACGTGACCGCCGGCATATCATTCGACTCGCTTCACTCGGCCATTCAAGTGCAGAGAGGATCAAGGATCGGTTGCAATTGAGCTACTGTAATCGAACAGTCCAGCCGGTGCTCCAGCAAGCGTCGTGGCTCAAGTACAAGAAGTGATCCGCCGCTCCCAGGCTCCGACCTCACCACCGACAGGACCGTATTGCGTGGGCTGAGCATCACGTGGGCTGGTCAGTCGAAGAATGGGCTCAAGTGGTGTTCTCCGACGAGAAGAAGTGGAACCTGGATGATCCTGATGGTCTATGCTATCAGTGGTGTGATCCACGCCTTCCGGAAGAGGTCAACATGCGTCGACATTCCGGTGGCGGATCGGTCCAGGTTTGGGGCGCCTTTTCCTGGGATGGCACGACCGAGCTCAAGTTTCTACAGGGTGGCCAAACGTCAAGTAAGTATTGCGTCACCCTGGAGACTGATTTGTTACCGGCCATTCGCAGGGAAAGCCATATTTTTGAGCAGGACAGCGCCTCATGCCACATTTCACGTGAGACGAAGGCATGGCTTTGCGGCCAAAATATCCAGTGCATGAAGTGACCAGCGCTCTCCCCCGATCTTAATTCCATTGAGAATCTTTGGGGTATCATGTCTCGTACTGTGTATGAAGGCGGAAGGCAGTACGACTACGTTGAAGACCTAAAGCGCGCGATTTTAGCAGCCTGGAAAAAAGTTCCGACCATCATGCTTCGAAAACTTAATCATTCGATGCGCCGACACAGTGTCAAGGTTCTCGTACGGCGAGGCGCATATATTTCATATTAGCAACGCGCTTAAGAGCAGCACACAGTTTGAATATAAATCTTACCGTGTCCTTACCATGGTGTTCATATAGCTTGTCGCACCCTGAAAACTTTCTTTTTACATTACAAGATCAATTCTAATCATTTTTAACAAAATGAGGTGGCAAACGACGTCTCTTTTGGATTAGCTATAAATCCGTGGCTTTTTGGGTCAAACGCTTTCTGGTTCGCTAACAAAAAAAAATCGACGTGTTCATATAGACTTGGCGCGCACTGTATTCTCCGAAGCATTAGGGTATCCATCTCTGATGACGGGTCTTGATTGAAACCCGTTTATCGAGCCCGTGGGTTCCAACCTCTCGCAAATCCAGCCGCTTGACTGCCATTTGGGTTGATCTGCAAGTGAGACCGTCATGGCCGATGCCCCAGCTCCTTTGCCACCTCCGCTGCCTCCGCACGTGAGCCTCACGGACCTGTTCCTGCAGAGAAACCTGTTGGAGGCCTCGCAGCAGCTGCGCCACATGAGCGAGTCGCAGGCTAGAGCGGAGCTGCTGCCGGCCTTCACGGTCGTGCCTGGCGCGCCCACGGCCTTCCTGCAGTGCATCACAGTCTACGCCTCGGTAAGCACAGCGTCTCGCTATTAATTGATCCCACTATCAGTCGATGCTAACAATGTAATGCCCATGCGCTCAGGACACGCACGTCACCAAGTTCCTGGGTCTCATCGGGGTCGCCGTGCAATGCATGCAGGCCGTCCATGCGCTGCAGATCGACGCCATGGGTCGCCAACTGGCCGCGTCGGTGCTGCCAGCGCTGCAGGACTGTCGCGCTAGCTTCATGGCGGCCTTCGTGCTGGCCTACCAGGTGGAGATCGTGGACCTCACGGCCTTCGTGCAGTATCTGATGGGTCGCAAACCGGCCAATGCGATCCAGCTCATGGTCGAGGCCGACCAGCGCCACCTGCTGCCGGTGGAGACTGTGCTGCACGCGGCGCTGCAGAAGAACCTCATCCACGTGGCCGATCTGTTCGTCAAGGGCAACAAAGAGCAGCAGCATCTCTACGTCAGCATGCTGCTGGAGCGCAACGTGACCGACAAGATCGTCAAGAAGCGGCTGTCGCTGTTCAAGCTCGACGTGAATGCGTTCCCAGCCTACGTCGCACGGTACGGAGGCGCTGTGCAAGGACTCACTGGTGCTTCGTGATGGCTGATTGACTCCTTCTCCCATTGCAGCAAGAACCGTGCCACGCTGCGCTTCCTCATGCACTCGGACAAGTTCCAAGACGCGCTCCAGTTCGCCAACACGTCTCCGGACCTGAAGGCGTACGCATGCCGCCATTTGCTGCGTCAGAAGGGCGCTGATCACGCGATCACGCGGCAGTTTGTGTTCCGCACTGGGCTGGGAGCGCAGTTCATGGAGGTGGACATCAGCCAGGAAGGCGGTCGGTCGCTGCCGGAGCAGGAGCAGGACGTGCAGCCTCTGGACCATTGCCTCTCGATTGTGGACTTGATCGGACAGGAGAACGTCGTGTTTGTGGACACCCCAGAGGCGCTGGTCGCGTGTGCTGAGCACCTGTTGAAGCAGAGCGTAATCGGATTCGACTGCGAGTGGAAACCCACGCACGGCATCGCAAACGAGGTGAAGAACAGTCCATGCGCCTTGCTGCAAATCTCCAGTGCGCAACGCGTGTTTGTGCTTGACATGCTGGTGCTGGAAGACGTGGGCGAGGTTATCGCTCCGGTGTTTGCAGGTGAAGAGATCCTGAAGCTGGGCTTTGACACCAAGGGTGACCTCAAAGCGCTGCGTTCGTTGGTGACCTCGTCTTCGACTCGCGAGCGATTCATGGCGAATCTGCTGGATATTCAGATCGTGGCACGGAAGCTCTTGGTGCAGGATGTTGCAAGCTCAGTAGCAGCACCTGAGGTGCCTTCAGATGCTGCGTCAGAAGTCGCACCAGCTCCAGAGGTCTCAAACGAAGAAGAACGCAAGCGAGAGCTTCAGCAGACGCAGGAAGCTCCGGTCGAATGGGGAGATGCACAGGTAGAAGCGTCGAATGCCGCAGCTCCGCAAACCAAGAACAAGAAATTCAAAAAGTATCACAAGCGCTCCAAGAACGGCCAAGGTGGCGGCGGAAGCAAATCTCTGGGGCTTACAGACGTCGCTGAGCGCTACTTGGGCAAGCCACTGGACAAGCGCAGCCGCATGTCGGACTGGGAACGACGTCCGCTGAAACAGACACAGATCCACTATGCTGCTCTGGATGCGCACGTGCTCGTGCAAATCTATCTGCGCATGCAAGAAACCCATCCGGCCGAAGTCCTGGCCGACATCGTCGGGCGGTGTACGCAAAAGCATGTGCAGTGAGCGACATGGAATCAACTAAGACATAGCAACTGGGCCATGAGCAGCAGCGCATTTGCTCGTTCCTTTGCACTGAATTCATTCACTCATAAAGCTCGTGAGCGCATCTGCGAACTGCACATTGTCGTTCTCGCCCTTTTCCAGGCAGAACACGTGCTGCTGGATGGCGGCCGGAAGCGAAGAGACCTTGAGGAAGAACTCGTTCAGTTTCTTCTGCAGTTCTTCCTTTTCCTGCGATGATAGACAGGGAAAGACAAAGTGTGAGCAAGAGCATCAGCAGGTCACAGCCAGCAAGCAGAGAACCCTCACCTCGATCGTTTTCCGCAGCTGCACAGTGACGTCCTTTAACTCGCTTTCAATATGGGAGGACTTTTCCTTGGCCTCCAGCTTGAGCAGATCCACTTGGGACTGCCAGTCGCTGTCCTTTTCTTTCACTGCTTTGATCGTGAGTGCCAGCGTGTCGACCAATTCCGCACGACTGGCCATCTCTGCGCGCACAGAGCCCTCTAGCTCTTCGATTTTCCGTTCCAGCGCTGTGTTGGTGCTGACTTCGCTCTCGTGTGCGGCCTCCAGGGCAATCTGCTTAGCCTTAAGATTAGCATTTAGCTGCTGTATCTGCGCCATCTCTGTCTGCATCCGTCGCTGCTCCAGCTCATCGATCTTCACTCGAGCGTGCTTCGCATGATGCACTTTCTGCATCATGTCCATCTCGCGTGCCATGCAGGCGCGCAATTGAACCTCTTCCTGCTTGAAATGCTCCACCAAAGCCTGCTTCTTGGTCTCAAAGTCCTGTTGCAGTCGCTCTCGAAGGTCCTGTACGTGCTCGGCGCTGAGCTTCTCCGTCACGAGGCTCTCCAGCCGCTGGAAGGCCTGCACTGCATCCTCGTGGTAGAATTCCGCCAGCACACGGTCTTTCTCCGGTCCGCTCGCTCGTGTCTGGTACTCAGCATCGAATAGCTCGATTGCGCGCAGCACGGCATCGAACGAAGGTTGTTGTTGCTGCTGCTGCGCCTCCAGAGGCGACAGCTCTTGCCAAAGCGAGCGTCGTAGCTTGTCACAGAACAGATGCGAGTTGGCGCGAAGGATCTGCTGGTTCTCCTCGTACTTTGTTCGCAGGTCGACCTTAAGTCTGTTGCGAACACTGCGTCGTCGCGTAGACTTGAGCTTCGCGCCCGAGTGGTAGACGTCTAGCGCCAGCCGCCAGATCTCCTCGTGCAGCGTGGCAAACGTCGTGAGGTTCATGGGCGGAAACTCGTGCACCGACGCGTGGGTGCAGTCCACGTACGTCGCCAGTGCATCCTCAGCGACAGCCTGGCACTTGCGCTCGGCGAATTCGTCCCACGCAGTCGCGAGGTCGGGCTCCTGCTGCTCTTGGAGATCACCCAGCACACTCGTGAGCAGCGAATGCAGCGATTCTCCACTCAGATGCGAGCCGAAGAGCTTTTTCACAGGCGCGTACGTCTGGATCGTGGCCAGATCTATGACTTCGGACGGGTGAAGCACTCCCTTCATGCGCTGGCTGAGCAGCAGGTCGTTGACGGCGCCTCTGGGCGGCTGGTACGACCCGCTCGGCACGAGAGACGACATCTCGAGCGTTATCGTGTTAGGCAGCAGGTCGAAGACCTCGATGGCTGGGAGCTCTTTGCGTAGCGTCTCGTACAGTGAGCGGAATGGCGCGAGTGTGACCGTCAACGGCGTCTCGCAATCCGACGATCGAGTCGAGCATGTCACGACCAGCGACGACAGCGCGCAGACCACGCTCAGCAGTGGATGCAGCGCGCTGTGCGGCGTGGTGTCGGCATCCAGCACCAGCGTCGGATGGTCCTGATCCGAGTCCACGACGTAGGCCAGCAGGGCGTCGTCGCTAGAGTCTCCCAGCTCCTGTGGATCCGCCGCCAACAGCCGCGCCACCAGCTGCCGCCTCTGCTGCTGCGTGGTGGACGGACCCAGCAGCAGGACGACGCTCAGCTCCTCCTCCCGGAGCTCCTCCAGCAGCAGCGCTCGGCCCTCAGCGGAGATCGCGCCGCCATCGACCAGCGGCACCTGATGCCACCTCATTTGCTGCTGAAGTTGCGGTAATGTGGACCACAAGACGACTCTGAACACAGGCACGGACGTATATTTATTGCGCAGAGGACGACGAGATGGAGACACCGAGGTTTCGCGCGCTGCTGTTCTCGAGACGCTCTGCAAGCTTCTTGGCATCGAAGTCGAAGGCCACAGGCTCCCACTTGAGGTCCACAGCCGGGCTCTCGGTCGTTACGCCGCGCTGTTGTTGAGAGAGAGTCGGTTGGTTCGCTAGTAGTATCCCCAAGCAGAAGTAGGAAGCGTACCTTGATAGATAGATTGCGCAGCATGTTGGTCATTGTGCCCGGATTGAACACCGGCCCTGCGGCGCGACTGATCGTGTCCATGCGCTTCTCCAGTGTGCGCGTGGTGTCCA
This sequence comes from Elongisporangium senticosum, assembly GCA_023335835.1. Classification (NCBI taxonomy): domain Eukaryota; phylum Oomycota; class Peronosporomycetes; order Pythiales; family Pythiaceae; genus Elongisporangium; species Elongisporangium senticosum. The sequence continues at coordinate 25,588 of JAADVQ010000102.1, read as the reverse complement.
GCATCCGTCCCAGGAAGCGCTGTCAATCAACCAGACAGTTAGGACACCACTCAACCAGTGCAAGCCGCAGCAGACTGGCATTGCGGATCAGACTAGCACCGTACCTCCATGACGTCGACGCGGATGAAGATGTCCTCCAGCTCGTTGCAGTTGGCCAGCAACGCATCCATGAGCTCCTGCTGTGCCTGCGCGGCGTCCACGCGCACGGTGTCGGTCGCTGCACAGGCCTCGTCGATCTTGAACAGCGCCAGACCGATGCGCTCGTCCACGGGCTGGGTCGGGTCGGCGGCCTCGTCCACCACTTCCTCGTAGTCTTCGCACAGCTCCCGGAACGCCTGCTTCAGTCCGTCAGCCTCGGTCGCATCCGCATCGGTCATCATCTTGGCTCAGAAATGCCTGTTCTGTGGTGTAAAGTGTACCCATTCGTTGAGGTATGGTGACTCTAGCCAAATAAACTTTTTACGGGTGCCCATATAGGTTGGTAATTACGGATCGGCCAACCACCCAATCCAGGAATCTTACCTTTGGTTGGCACGCTTGCTCGTCGTCCCAAGAGCTCACTTGACGACCATGAGCGACCAGAGCGACGTCAACATGCAGCCGCCGCAGGAGCGCACGCCCGAGCAGAAGAAGGCCTGGGAGAGCAGCTCCGACTTCGCCAACTACTTCTGCACCTACGCTTACATATACCACCAGAAGCAGATGCTCACGGACAACCTGCGCATGCAGAGCTACCGTGACTCGATCTTCGAAAACGTCGACCATTTCAAGGGCAAGGTCGTGCTGGACGTCGGCACGGGCAGCGGCATCCTGGCCATCTGGGCCGCGCAGGCTGGCGCGCGCAAGGTGTACGCCGTGGAGGCCACGGACATCGCGGTGCAGGCGCGCAAGGTCATCAAGGCCAACAACCAGGACCACATCATCACGGTCATCCAGTCCAAGATGGAAGACGTGGAGCTCCCGGAGAAGGTGGATGTGATCATCTCCGAGTGGATGGGCTACTTCTTGCTGCGCGAGTCCATGTTCGATTCGGTCATCGTGGCCCGTGACCGATGGCTCCAGCCGGATGGCTCCATGTTCCCGTCGCACGCGTCCATGTCGATCGCGCCCATGTGCAACGAAAACGACAGCAACCGCCGCTACGCCGAGTTCTCCAGCGCCATGGACGGCTGGCGCCACTTTGTGGAGAGCACCAAGAACACCTGGGGCGTGGACATGAGCGTGCTGGGCGGCTCGTTCCGCAAGGAGCAGGAGCAGTACTCGCTGCACACCTCGGCCTGGGCCGAGCTCAGCCCCACGGATCTCATCGGCGACGAGGTTGAGATCGGCTCGTGGGACCTCAAGACGTGCACGCTCGAGGACATCAAGGTGGTCAAGTCCGAGTTCAAGTTCGAGATCTCCAACATGTCGCGCTTCGGCGGCATCGCTGGCTGGTTCGACGTCGAGTTCAAGGGCTGCGCCGAAAAGCCGGCCGCCAAGAACGTTACGCTCACGACCTCTCCGTTCGTGCAGCCCACGCACTGGGGCCAGCAGGTGTTCCCCATCTACCCGCCCGTGCAGGTCTGCGTGGGCGACGCCGTCGAGGGCACCATCACGGTCATGCGCCGCTCGGACAACCAGCGCCTCATGAACGTCAAGTTCGACTACGAGCTGCGCCGCTCGGACGACGACGAAGCGCTGCCGGTCAGCGCCGTGTTCCAAATTGAATAAATTACGACTCAATACAACAACTTGCATGTTTTTTCATAGTATATTCGGGAATATATTCATCAAGATAATACAAACCGGTTTAGTCTGGATCTCGAGTCGGTTGAAGCCATCGCCGTTATCGGCTTGACTGCAGTCGCGAATCATGGTCAAGCCGTTCGACCGGGAGCTGCATGCGCGGTACTTCCTCAAGAACCTCACGTCGCTGCCGGCGCCGTACGCCTCGCAGGACGTGCATCGCGTCGTGCTGGTACGTAGTGAGTCTTTTACTGTAGCGGAGTCCGTCTGACTGACTGTGGCTGCGCAGGCGTTCTTCTGCGTCCATGGCCTGGCGCTCCTGGGCGAGCTCCATCGCGTGAACGCCCCAGAGATCATCGAGTGGATCTACTCGCTGCAAGTGCATCCGGACCGCAACGACAGGAGTGAGCGAGTGCTCTGCATCTGTACTCAATGGACCAATGCCGTATCTAATGGATGGACTTGTGTGCAGGTGTCAATGCCGCCGACTGCGGATTCCGCAGCAGTCCGTTCCTGGGCAACATGTTCGGCTGCTCTCCCGTGCGACTGCATCAGCAGACAGACAAACCCATGGAGGCTCATATGATCTGACTCTCTTCTGGTGACGACTTTAGGCGGACTACGAGAGCTCTGTGTACGACACCAGCAACATCGCGTCCACGTACGCCGCGCTCTGCATCCTACGCACACTGGGCGACGATCTCAGCCGCGTGAACAAGCCTGCGATCATCGGAGCGCTGCGCCATCTCCAGAACAAGACCACTGGCAGGTGAGCCATCCATGCATCCAGAAAGCCCATCGCCCTTGTGTGCTCATGCTCCCTGTGGTATGTAGCTTCTCGTGCGTGCGGTACGGATCCGAAGAAGACATGCGCTTCGTGTTCTGCGCCTGCGCGATCTCGCACATCCTGGACGACTGGTCCGGCATCGACGGCGCCGCCATGTCCCGCTTCATCAACTCGTGTCTCGTATGTGCCTTGCTGACTATTGCTCCTGCAATTCCAATTGACAAGTGTTGCTGCTGGATCGCAGACCTTTGACGGTAGCATCGGCATCACTACCGACGCCGAGGGCCAGGGCGGCGCTGTCTACTGCGCCATCGCGTCGCTCGTGCTCTCTGGACGCCTCATGCAGCTCAACTGCGACCAGAACGATCTGCTGCGGTGGCTCGTGTTCCGCCAGCAGGGCGGCTTCCAGGGCCGATGCAACAAGGACCCGGACTCGTGCTACGCGTTCTGGAATGGCGCAACGCTCGACATGCTCGGCCGCCACTCGTTCGTGGACATCCCCAGCTGTGCGGAGTTCGTGCTGTCCTGCCAGTTCCCGCTGGGCGGCCTGTGCAAGTACCCGGACTCGGTGCCGGACGTCATGCACGCGTATTACAGCCTGGCGTGGCTCAGCATCGCCTCGAACGACTGCAAGCGCAAGCACTCGATTTCCTCCGGTGGTGACGAGACGCCGCCGTTCAAGCTCCCGGACCTCGCGCCCCTGGACACGAAGCTCCAGGTGCCGTTCTTCCCCAAGCCGACGCCCAAGACCAACTAACTAGCAAGCTGCATAGATCTCTTCTCTCTTTGGTCGTTACGCGTTGCTACGAGTCGTTCTACGTGAGGATCTCCACGCCGTTGTCCGTGATGAGCACCGTGTGCTCTGCCTGCGCGCATCGCTTGCCGTCCACGGTCGCCACCGTCCAGCCGTCGTCCCAGTGCGTGATCTACAGCCATTGAAAGGATCAACACCACACCATTAATGCACAAGCAGCTTACGCCACGCACCTCGGGGCTGCCCTCGCACACGGCCGGCTCGACCGTGAAGGCCATGCCGGGCAGCATCGTGCCGCGCTCGCTGTTGCGGTTGTGGATGATGTAGGGCAGGCAGTGGAACTCCTGGCCGATGCCGTGGCCCGTGTACTCGCGGATGACGTCGAACCCGCGCTCCTCCACGAGGTTGTGCACGAAGGCACCGATGGCCGTGAAGCGCGTGTGCGGTTTGCAGCAGTGCTTGATGGCGCCCATGAGCGCGTCGTTCGTGACCTGCACGAGCTCGCGGCCGGCGTCGTCCACGTCGCCCACGAGGAACGTCTGCGACGTGTCGCCGTGGAAGCCGTTGAGATAGACCGAGATGTCGATGTTCACGATGTCGCCGTCCTGCAGCTCGCGCGAGTCCGGGATGCCGTGCACCACGATCTCGTTCACGGACGAGCAGAGCGACTTGGGGAACGCGCCGTAGCGCAGCGGCGACGGGTACGCCTGGCGGCGCAGGATCTCCTCGTGCACGAGGCGGTCGATCTCGTCCGTGGTCTGGCCGGGCTGCACCAGCGGCTCGGCGAACTGCAGGATGTCTCTGGCCAGCGCGCAGGCGTCGCGCAGCTTCTGCTGCTGGGCCTTGTCCAGGATCGGGATGAACGGCTTGAGTTGCGACATGCCGTAGTTAGCGAAGTACGGCGGCCGCGCGATGGACGCCGGCACAGCGCGCTCGGGCGAGACCACTCCTGCGCGCACCGGTTGGCGCGCGGCGCTGGAGAAGGCCCGGGAGACGCGCAGCATGCGAGTGGTCATTGCCATGGACTTGGCGAGCGGCGGAATGACGGTCGCGCTGGTTGGCGCAGAGACAGGGACGGAGGATGGGGGCGCAGGAGGATCATGCTGCTGCTTGGAGCGGGCGCCACGTAAGGAGCAAGGAGCAAAAGGACGGAAGAACCAGTTGCCAAGGATCAAGCGGCTCTTTATATCAAGGTTACATGGAGAGCTGGCTGCCTCGTTGTCTGCGGGATCTCCCTCTCAATCACTTGCGCATGGGGCGCACGCGCGTGAGCAGTCGCGCGATCGCTGGAACGGCCGCGATAGTGAGCGCTCCGCGTGCAGGACCTGATGGGGATCAGCACACATGAATGAGCTCTGCTTTCTGTCCGTCTACATGCGTCTAGTGCTGCTGCGTCCGTCCGATCCCAGACAACGCACCTGTGGCCAGCGTGGAGAGGTACGCGAGCGCCAAGGTGCCGGCCTTGGGGTCCATGTCCGAGAGGTCCACGAACGGGATGCGCTGCAGCGCGGGCTTGAGGTCCACGCCGTAGTGGATGGCGGCGGAGCAGCCCGAGAGCGTGGCGGCGAAGACGGAGCCGTGGAAGACGGCGGCCGTCTTGCCGTAGGCCTTGAGCACGTGCTGGATCCGGGCTTTCATGTCGCACGTGCGTCCTGTTGCGCAAAATGGAGACTGACTGAAACGAACCAACGCGACGTGTTACGGATCTCTCATCGGTATTGCCCAGCAGCGGAGGAAGAGGGCGAGCGCTGCACTAGCTGGCTGCTGCTTCTATGCGTGAGCTTCGTGGCAAAGGGCCGCTCGGGCTGCTTGGGCGCCTTCCGCTGCCGGTCCATGAGCTCCCGCTGCACGCGCTCCAGCTCCTGCTCGATGTGCGTCTTGCGCGTCTCGAGATCACGCAGCGAGGCGCCTATGGCCGCAGCGAAGATTGGCGTGAGCACAACAGCAGTAGAGAAAGACAGAAGACCGAGAGACGTACAAGAGGTGGCGATAGATGCGCTGGTGCGTGTGGGCGCTTGGGACGCAGTGGAGCAGCTGCGAGAGCTCTCGCTGCGGCTCAAGGAGCTCCTGGAGCTTCGACTTGAGAGATAGGACGACGCAATGGAGGCCGTCTACGGCACAGAGTAAAGAGAGAGAGAGAGAGACTGAGGCTTAGGCGCATGTGGATTGAGAGACCGCTAAGACAGAGGAGAAACCTCATCATCCGCATCACTGGCGTCGTCTCCTAAAGCAGACACTAGCCACTGTCAGTCCACACAGCCTCAAGCAGCCTCTGGGCTTGCAGCCACGTACGCTTAGCGCTTCTGCCGCTACGACTGCTCATGCTGCTGGGTCCAAAGGAATGAAAGTGCCTCTGGGCAGCTGATCAGAGCGAAGAGTCGCGCTCATGTCGTTTGGATTCTTCCACCGATATCCACAAGCGCCCGAGACGGATGATCCGGTAACGCACATGGACAGCAGCAAGCCCCATCATCGCCTGGTACGTGCTGCGCGTCCGCTGCGCCCACCTCTGACTCATCACGTCTGCCTGCTGCCGCTCAGAGACCCAGCGAGGTGCTCTCGGCCTTCTCGACGGCCAAGGCCAAGGCCGCGCGCCATGCCAGCAGCAAGATCATCGAGTTCGTCAACGCCGAGGACCACACGACACGCGTCTCGAGCGCCGTGCCGCTGCACAAGCCGTTGTTCGAGCCCACGCCGGCCGAGGTCTGGATCGACGAGTACACGCCCTTCCACACCACAACCGTCAAGCTGAGCTTCCGCAACTGCGACGCCGTGGCGCGCCGGTTCAAGATCGAGCCGTGTCCTTCGCCCTTCTTCAAGCTGCTGCCGTTCGCGCGGCCGTCCGACAGCGGCCGCATCGACGGCAAAATCGCGGCCGGCATGGAAACCGCGTTCACGCTCGAGTTCTACCCGCAGGAGGTTAACGACTACGCCGTGGACCTGGTCTGCGCCACGGAGCGCGAGCGGTTCCTGCTGCCCGTACGCGTGCGCGGCCGCCGCGCGGCGCTGGACATCCCGGACACGATCCGCTTTGGCTTCTGCCCCGTGAAGATGGCCACGACCAAGGTGCTCGCTGTGCACAACATCGGCAACATGGGCGCGCGGTTCGCGTTCGCCACAACCGAGTGGTTCAGCATTGCGCCAGCCAGCGCGGCGCTGGAGCAGGGCGCCAGTGTGCAGCTGGAACTCACGCACTGTCCGCTCACGCTGGCGGCGCGCCAAGGCGAGCTCGTGATCACGGACGATACCGGCCAGAGCGTGGTCGTGGAGCTGACAGGCGATGTGGGCCAGGTGGACGTGTACCTGAGCCAGCCACTCGTGGAGCCCAGCGCCACATACCTATCGCTGTCGTCGCGCAAGATCGTCAAGATCTGCAACGAGAGCGAGCACACGCTCGAGTTCAGCTGGAAGGCTTTCCCGGACCATCGCGAGGAGGAGACCGAGCGCGAGCGGTTGCTGGACGAGCTGGCGCGGCTAGAAGCCACCGAGATGGAGCAGCTCAACTACGAGCTGCTGGACGCCGAGCACTCGCTCTCGACGCTGAGCCACCAGTCGCCGTTCAACGCGCGCAAGGCGCTCGAGACCAAGTACAGGCACCTACGCAAGGCCTCGCTGGAGGACAACATGCAGTTCGTGGACGACTGCTTCTCGCTGCAGCCCATGACAGGCCGCGTGTGGGCCCACTCCGAGGTCGACGTGGTCACGTGCTTCTCGCCGGCCATGGCGCTGCTCTACTCCTGCAGCGCATTCCTGGACATCGCAGGCCAGGAAGCGCGGCTGCCGCTGCAGATCCGAGGTCAGGGCATCGGCCCTAAGGCCAAGGTCGTGTACAACGAGCTGCTGGATTTCGGGGACGTGTTCATCAGCGACAAGCGCACGCGCGACTTCACCATCCAGAACAAGGGCGAGATCCCCGCAGTGTTCGATCTGCTGCCCATGCAGCTACCGGCGGGCGTGTGGCTGGAGGTGCAGCCGGCGCAGGGCACGCTGGCGCTGAACGAGATGCGCAAGATCGAGGTATCGTTCTTCTCGCAAGTGCTCGGCGACGAGTTCCAGCACATCCGCTTCCGGCTGCAGGGCTCGGAGGACCAGCTGCTGGTGCGGTTCAAGGCGCACGTCATCCCGCCGGTCTTCCACTTTGACGTCGACCTGATCGACTTTGGAGCGGTCTCGTACTCGTTCCCACACACCAAGACGCTCAAGCTGATCAACGCATCCAAGATCGCAATGGAGTACGTGCTCAAGATCCCGGAGGAGGCCAACTACAAGCACAAGGAGTTCGAGCTGACGCCGTCCAGCGGCAATCTGGAGGCCTACGGCGAACAGGAGATCGTGCTGCACTTCACGTCCTTCAACGTCAAAAGCTACGACTACCACCTCGTGGTCAACGTGGCCGGTGTCGGCTCCGATCTGCTCAGTGTGCCCATCCGAGCGCAATGCTTCGTGCCAGAGATCGTGATCCAGCAGCCGGATCTGGAGTTTGGTGCCTCCTTTCTCCGGTACCCGCACAAGCAGATGCTGCTGCTGGAGAACAAGTCCACCCACTTGTTCGGCCGATTCGAAATCACAGAGCAGGACGACCATTCGCGCGCGATCGCCATGTACACGGCCAGCGAAGCCACAGGTAGCATCGGACCAGGAGAGAAAAGAGCGGTCGACATCTTTCTCTCGTGCGAGAAGCTCGGCAGCATCCGCCTGCCCATGACCGTGGAAGTACCCGGAAGCAGCGATCTTCCGATCGCAGTCACGCTCACGGCAGTCGGGACAGGCCCCAAGGTTCTTTTGGACCAGAATGAGATCCATTGGGGCAATTGCACGTGTCTGGTGGACCACGAGCGGCTTCTGACGATGACTAACACGTCCTTGATCCCGGCCTACTACAAGACGTTCATTCGCAATGCGCGCTCCAAGTTCCAGATCGACCAGAACGAAGGAACGCTGCCTCCTGGCGAGACCGTCCGGTTTGTGCTGGTGGCGAATCTGGACGACACGGTGGTGTTCAAGGACCAGCTCCACATCCTCATCACCGAAGGCGAGAATCTCGTGCTTCCGCTAGCGATCAAGGGCATTGGGACCACCATGTGGTCGCCCAGCGAGCTCCGTGTGATCGATTTCGGCCACCAAATGACGTGCAAAGAGTGCGAGTGGAGCTGCACGCTTGAGAATAAGGGCAAACGATCGCAAGTGCTCACGTGGACCAACCGAACGACCGCAGCCAACAAGAAAGCCAAGATATCTGAGGTTGGATTACCCACAGACAAGAAGTCCAGCGCCTTGGCGAAATCTGGATCTAAGCCTGGCAAGGCATCTGGAAATGGAAGCCAAGCGAACGATGTAGTCGAAGACGTCATTCCGGTTTTCTCCGTCTTTCCTGGTACAATTGAGCTCAAGCCCAGAACTGCGTGCGTTTTCGTGTTCAAAGGGATCTCGGCTGCAGCTGGACTTGTCCTGGAAGAGCTCGTTTGCGAAACGCGCGTGGGGAAAGAGAAGGTGAACAAGATCGCGTTCGTGACTCAGATCCAGGGCAATTTCCTGGATCCAAAGCTGACACCTTCGGTCCCGAATCTGGCGTTTGAGTACATTCATTATCCAGGAAGCGAGATCAACCGCCAGTCTCAACCGTTGAGCCTGACAAACGCGTGTGCGTTGCCGCTTTCGTTTACGCTACGCACTCAGACTCCGTTTTCATTGGACTGCTGGGAAGCCGTTCTCCAGCCAGGCGAGCAGGTGGCGTTCAATGTCGAGTTCTATCCTGGATACAAGGACGACTACACTTGCCGTGTGATCAATGGCAAGGTATTCGTTGCGTACACGAGCCATCCGCAGAAGGACAGCATCGATCTCTTGGGCGACATCAGCTTCCCAAACCTGTCGTTCGACACCACAAAGATTGATTTTGGCTGCACTCTGAACGATACACAGACGTCCATCTTTGTGGAGATTGCCAACGTCTCCAAGGTTGATACCAGCTTCCGGTGGGTCTTCATTGAGGACGAGAAGGAGGCGCGTGCCAATGCGACGGCCAAGAAGCCGTACATGCCGATCAACCAGGTGTTCGACATCCTGCCCATTCGAGGCCACCTCAAGCCAGACGAGCGCGAGAGGATCGAGTTCATCTACTATGGCCACGCCAACCGGAAGTTTAAAAGCACCGTCGCGTGTGAGGTCGATGGTGGGCCTGAATACGAGCTCACGCTGCTAGGCGAGGCCTCTTCGTTAGTGTACAGGCTGGACAAGCAGTGTCTGGATTTTGGCCAGGTACTGTACAACAAGACCGAAGACCGCGAGTTCTCCATCTTGAACGTGGGCAAAGTCTCGTTCGCCTTCAACATCATTGTCGAGGGCATTTCTCGTGGCCGATCGGTCGAGGTGACGCCCATGATGGGCAAGATCGCGCCCAATGACAAGCAGCGCATACTCGTGCGTTTACGGCCAGGGATCCCAGAACAGTTTGACGAGACCATCGTGATCGAAGTGGCGCATTTCCAGCCGATCGAGTTCAAGCTCTTTGGAAGCGGCATCTTCTCTTCGGTGCTCATCAATCTGCCGCGAGAGAATCACCCGTCCAGCGCCATTCAGGGCGCGAACCCGAAGTGGAAGAATCTGAAAAAGCATGCACGACGGAACTTAGAAGCGTCGACTCTCAGTGCAGCGCTCGTGAATCGAGATGGCGCCATGTCGTCATCTGATTCCAAGTCGACGATATCAGCAACAGCTCGTGGTATCGCCAAGGCCAATTCATTCCGGTCAGTGGCCGCCAAATCTGTGTCCCCGACAGCGAAAGCACCATCGCCGCAGAAATCCAGCTTCCAAGGAGGGTTATCTCGTCTCGGAGCTGGCAGCGGCAGCGGAGCACCGATCATCGACGACCTGGATATCGAGACCGAAGCCTGCCGCGTCTTTTTCGCTGAATACCTCATCGTACAGGATGCCAAGAGACTGGAGCCCAGAGGCAGTGGCAAAATTGAAACCATCGAGCCCGAAGAAACTTCGGAGGCGATTCGCACTGAGGATTCAAAAGCAGCAGGAGAGAAGCCTACGAAACGCAAGGCGCCGGAGACGTTCCCGTTCATTCTCTCGCAATTTGTGCTTGAGTTCGGTAACGTTGTTCTGGGCACGCACAAGATCAAGAAGTTCAGTATCACGAACATTGGTCACGTGCCAGCTTCGTTCCAGCTGGATAAGAACCTGGCGCTCTCGAAAGGGTTCCAGGTGGAGCCAGAGCGTGTGGTTCGACTGCCGGAGAAACAGGCTGTGGAGTTTACTGTGACCTTCCAGGCGCGCAAGTCGATCGCCATGGGGATTCATCAGGCTCAGCTACCGATCGTGATGAAAAACGGTCCACCGACGCTGCTCACTATCAGAGCGCACGTGACTGTGCCTGATATCGCGATTTCGATGGATACACTTGATTTCGGAAAGATGGCAGTGAGCACTTGCCACACCATGTTCACACAGATCCATAATACATCGACCGTATCTGCTGAATGGGCCATCAAGAAGCCCATGGGCTCCGCACGCGATATTTCCAACTTCCGAATTATCCCGCAGATGGGCGTACTTGCTCCGGGTGCCAAGGCGAATCTGCAAGTTACGTTTGTGCCCGACGATGGCCGGCTCTTCTCGATCAAATTGCCAATCAAAGTGAACGCCAACCCGAAAACACGATCCATAACATGCCGAGGCGAAGGGTCCGAGCTGCGTGTGTCTTTCAATCCCGCTATGGTCGAACTTGGGCCAATGCTACCGTGCTCTGGTATTTCAAAAGCACTTGTGGAGATCCGAAATGATTCCGAGTATCCAGTCGAGGTGTTTTCCCTGGACTTTGACCAGCAGTTCAAGCAAGATGAGGAATTGCTGCGCACGCTCAATGTGTATAATGCTGACGGTGTGCTTCAATTACCGGTTCGAGTTCCTGGCCAGTCGATTCAACAGTACTTGGTCGACAACGGGCTTGTGCAAGTGAATGCACCTGATCCAGCTGATGATCAAAGGCTCGAGGGAGCCACAGACGATAATCCCGATCACACAGCCAGTGCAACAAGCTTGCATCCGTCTGAACATTCGCTGACAGCCTCCGAATCCGTTTCAAATGTGGTAGATGACATGCCAGAAAACCCGCAGACTATCACTCGTACCGGTGTAGACTACATCTTGCTTGGGCCACCTCGATGTGGTATTTCTACGCAGGCTCGACTACTAGCCGAGAAGGAGAATATGACAGCGTGGGCAATTGATGATGCCATCAAGGCTGTTTGCCTAGAACAGAATGATCTTGGTACGACCACTCGTGTAGCGCTTGGCTTGGAACATGATGCATTGCTAGAGCAGTTTGCTGATACGACCAAATTGAGCCCTGCGAACTCTAGCTCTGAGTTCCAAGACTCATCCAATAATGATTTGAATGGCGAGCAAAGCAATGGAGAGCAAACTCAACAGTCAAAGATCGAGATGCTTCTGAACGAAATCTTACTGTGGCGGCTTACACAGCCTGATTTACGCCACGGAGGCGTTTTGGATGGATGTGACAGCTCATTGGTCTCGTTTGAGGCGGCCATTCGAGCTTGTAGCCAGGTCCTGCCACGCGCACGTGTGGTCTGGTTGAGCTTTGACGAAGATGCGTTTGAAACCATGAATAGCATACAGACTCGTATGACGCCTTCTTCCTCCAAAGGAAGCATTCACGCTTCATCGAAAGCCAGCCTTGCTACATCCCCTGAGAATGATGAAGACGTGACGCCGGATGCGGAGGAGAATCTGGCTGAATCGGATCAAAGTGCCGCCGTAGAGCTTGTACTACTGAATGCAGATGATGCTGCCCCTGAAGAGTCTGATAATCAGCAGGCCACAACTTCGATTGAGCGGCAACTATCAGCGCTAATGAAGACTGCCTCACCAAGCTACAAGAGTAGCTCTTTCTCGACCTATCAACTGGTGCTTGAAATGAGGCGGCGTCAAGTCATGTTGTTTTTAGCAAGTAAAAGCCAAAGCCACAACAACATGGCCGAACATACGAGCGACTTGGAGACTAGCATATTACCCTCGCAACTACATGACCTCATGAGATCCGACAATTTTTTGCTCGATATTCCGATCACTGAGCCAGGACCTGCGCTTCATATGCACAGTATGATTTACAGCGCGATCGAGAAATGCATCCGAGATCTTGAATCCAGCCACCTGGTCGTGCCGCCAGCTGCAAAATACCAGATGATCCCCTGCCCACCCGAGCGATTTGCTAGAAAACCCGTGAGTCGATTCATATTACGGCACCCACCGTCTATGTTGTCAGGCAGTGACCCCGAACCTGCCATGGATGAAGCGCTGGTCGATTCTGATGCTACACATGAGCTGAAAACGGAAGACGAAGACAAGAAGGTGCCGGATCCAGAGCTCCAACCTGCGATGCGGTGGGTCATCGCTCCACATGAAAGCGCATACACAGCTGTGCATTTCGAGACCTCCGATGTTGGAGTGTTCGATTGCGCCTTGGGCTTTGAGATCGTCGGTGTGCGACGAGAGTTCACGCTCTTCTGTCGTGGGAATTGCAGCGTGCCGACCATCAACAGCGATCCCCGCAATGTGTTCATGAGTCGCGTTAAGAGCCGCCCAGAGGGCGTCTTTGTCCACAAAAAGTTCGTCATCTCTAGGAACCAGTTCGAATTTGGTCCCTTGATCGTGACCAGCGGCGCCAATATCCCGAAGAGAGAAGAAGACTTTATCCGTGCGCAAAAGTCCAGCACCAGCAACATTGAGGTGTTTCGCATGACAAACACTAGTCGATGGCCGATTCAAATCGACTTTGGCTTGGAAAACGAGGAGGATAAAACGTTTGCTGTGTTTCCGCCGTCGGTCAACGTTGCTGAAGGTGAGACCGGCGAGATCAAAGTGTGGGCATGTCCGCTATCCGATGGGCTGCACGAGAATTCGGTTGTTTGCTGCATCAGCGATAATCCCCAGCCGTTGACATTCGCGATTAGCTGCTATGGCTGCACGCCGAATCTTGTGCTGCGAGGGCCATGGGAGCAAACCGTCGCTTGCAGCACATCTGAGGAGGAGTCGCCAAGAGATGAGAGTGCATCGAAATCACCGGCCGGTCCTTCTCTGGACTTTGAGCAATTGTTGCTAAAGCGGCAGGATGAAAAGACTTTCTTCATTGAAAACGTGTCGCCCGTTGAAGTTTCTTGGAGGCTTGTGGTTGCCGATTTACCGTCCGATTTCCGTCTTTTCCCGATGGAAGGCGTGACCAAACCGTTCCAGAAAACGCCAGTGCTTGTGGTGTTCTCGGCCAATGTCGAAGCAGTTTACAAACATCCTGTTATGATAGAGTTCTCCGATGCAGAGAGCGCATTACAAGTGGCAGAACGCAAGCACTTCACCAGACTGCTGCTCCAAGCAGAGGCGTACAAGATCGACGTGTGCTCGTTCCAGCAGGAGAGCGACGCTTCCAGCGGAGACATGGGCGATAGTAGTCTTGACTTTGGGCTGGTGCGCGTTGGTGAAAGTCATGCACGCGTATTCAATATCCGTAACCAGGGGAAGTACAACATCAAGTTCGTCGTTACGATCCGCAAAACGGCTTCGCGTGCAGTTTTCACAATCGAGCCAAGCGAAATGATCCTGGAGCCCAATAGTGTCGCCCCTGTGACAGTGACCTTCCAGTCCAAGCAGGAAATTACGCTGCGAGATTGCAAGGATATCAAATGCACAATCATCGAGATGATCTCGGGAGAGCCCTGTCGCGAATTCCACGTGCTTACGAGAGCAAAGTCGGTTTTCAGTGTATTTAGACTTCAGTCCAATCGCGGGATCAACTTTGGACCGCACACGTACAACGATCCGCCGAAGTCCAAGAAGTTTGAGATCAAAAATGAAGGTGCATTCCCGTTCAAATATAGAGTGCTGTCGTCGACGGCAGCTCGTGCCTCGGATGTAGTTGTGAACGAAGCTGATTTGCTGACGCTGGAGACACCGCTAACACCAGCTACGTTAACTGCGGGACAATTCTCCATTACTCCGGATTGTGGAAGTATTGATCCTGGCGTGGCTGCAGTCCTGGATGTTGTATTTCAGCCTAATGACTGCGAGGTCTACAGAGAGATGCTTCGCATTGAAATATCCGGCCGAGATCTCGAAAATGCGGCCGAATCCGAAATGCTCATGTACGAGCTCGTGGCTGAGAGTTGTTATCCAGGCATCAACACCACGGACTATGATAGCATCTTCGAGGAGCAGATCGTGATACCCACCATGGGCACCAACTCGGGCAGTACAACGACCACGTCTCTTACCAAATCAGCATCGGGTACGACGGGCATGGCTTGGCACAGTGTGATATTTGCCGAGCGCGAGAAGCTGTTTTCGTTTGGCGCAATGATTGCGGCTGTCAGCGCGAAGGGCACGGTTGAGCGATTCAAGATCTCGAATCCGACGAAAGTAGCCACGACAGTTCATTTCCAGATCGGTCCAAGCAGCAATTCCACTCCCTCCGGTGGCAATGGCGGCAGTACGCCGCGTGACGAGCAGACGCTTATGCACGCGTTCACTGTACAACCGTCCACGTGGGAGATACCTCCGCTCGAGCACCGATTCGTGAGCGTGTACTTTAAGCCCTCAGCGATCATGACTTACCACGCCCAGTTTACAGCCAAGGTCGACGATAGTCCTCAACACGTGGATGCATCGAGAGATACCAGCTTGAAGTTTGATTTGCGCGGTGAAGGCACCATGCCCTGTGTGACGGTCGTGGAGCCATCTCAACGAGACTCGAACGGCATTTTACAGATGAACTTTGGGCGCGTTCGTCTGGCGAAGTTGAAAGAATTGTCACTGACGTTACGGAACGACGGTATTTTGCCAGCAACTGTCCTGTTTTCCATGCAATCGAATCCGAATTACGTGTTCGCGCTGGGAAATGGGTCGATTGTTGTAGCACCAAAGGCGGCGGAGACCCTCAGTGTCACGTTCAAGCCTCAAAAAGCGCACGATGAACCAAGTATCTCCATCTTGAAGATCACGGTTCAAAATAACCCGTTCGAGGAAACGAGTCTACGTCTCGCTGGTACAGGATACAAGGAAGACGTCAGTTTTGAAGATCTGCCTCTGGGCCACGACGACGAGCTTCACTTTGACGACATCCAGTTGCGATCAGGTTCAGCTGAGCATCATGGCGAAAATCATCCCGATGATGCGAATCCTGCTGCCGACCAAAGAGTTGATGTCAAAGTTTTCTCTATCTGCAACCAATCGTCCGATATCATGCGCTTCGTGTGGCCCAAATCACCAGTGTTTCATTTCAGCCCATCTGTGGGCCATCTCAAGCCACGCTCGTTCAAGTTGATCACTGCAACGTTCGCACCAGGATCCGGACCCGGAGAATCCAGAGCGACTGTGTATCACGCGCATCAGGTGCCATTGCAACTGCAACGCATCACTTACCACGATCCATCGAGTGCACAAGGGCTGCCCGACTGGGACGAAACAATTCGCACAGTCACCTTCGATGCACAATCGGACGGCCATGGATCCACTGGCGAGAAACTGGCTGAGCCTGCGCACGAATCTGTTGGCGCTTCGACAAATGTAAACCTCAGTTGCTTTGCAGCTGCCGACGCTCTTTCATTTGAATGCGACGTGACGTCCATTGCATTCAAGCGGACTTTCATGCTGCAGGTGTGCAGCCACCGCATCATGATCCGGAACAAGAGCAAGATCAAGCTGGCTTATGCATGGAGGTGGGAGCATGGCAACAGCATGGACACCGATGGTCTTTTCCCAGTACAGACGACCAACGCTGCGCTGGACGACGAGTGCCCCTTTGAGCTCAGCCCTGAGGCTGGAGCGATTGCTGCTGAAGAATCCCAAGCGTTCACCATCAAGTTTGCGCCCTTGGAGGTGGATGACTTCGAATATACGCTGGTCTTCGAGCCTGTCGAAGCACAAGACAACCACGTGGATGGTGACAAACGTTCGTCCCGGCACATTCTTGTGCGTGGCAGCTCCGTACGCCCAGCGTGTCACTTCGATGTAGAACGTAGTGATTATGCTCAGCGACGTGCGCTTCATCTTGCGGGCCCAAGCGGCGAGCTGGGACCACTTGATCCAGCCATCAAGGTCATTGAAATGGAGTCCCTTGGAGTGCGCGTGCGGAACACTCGCCGTTTTTACGTGGTCAACCCCACAAACGTGTCGTACGAATTTTCGTGGTCACCAGAAAACGACGTCAATCCTTGCTTTCGCTGCGCGACGCCCAAGGGCCTAATGCTAGCAGGCAAACGGTGCGAGATGATCTTCGAATTCACACCGCATCAGCTGGAGCTCCAGGAAATGTTTTGGCGCTTCAAGATTCCGCAGTTTGAAGTCAATCAGTTGTTTCTGTTCGTGGGCACGACGACTGAGCCTCGGGTGACACTGGATCGTGGTAGTGTCAACTTCAATACCCTGCTGATCGGTACCAAGACTTCACAGACCATCGCCCTCATTAACCACGAGCACATTCCATTCAACTTTGTGTTCGACAAGGCATCACTGGACTTTGCGGGCGAAGCGCCTGCATTACTGATGCACCCGTTAAGCGGCGTGATTCCACCGAATAGCCGCTCCAGTATCGACATTGAGTTCATTCCAATGGAGGAAAAGACCTACAATTTCAACATCAGCTGCATCGTGAAGCGCAAACCGACGAGACTATCGCTCAACGTCAAGGGCGAAGGATACAGCATCCATGATGCACTGACCATCTCCTCTGACGATCAAAACGATCTTCGATCACCTCTTCTGGGGCCTGGCAACATTCTTGATTTCGGCGTCGTGCGCGTCAATGACGAATCCGTGCGCACTATCGTGATCCACAACAGTGGCAAGTTCAATTTCGAGTTCAATTGGAATCTGATCAAGCCCGTGGCTTCATTTGTCATCGAGCCAACCCAAGGAACTGTCAAGAAGAACGACAAAGTGGCGTGTCGACTGGTATATGCACCCACGAAGCAGAGTTCACTAGATGGTGCTCAAATCAGCTGTACTGTCGCTGGGTCGCGCATATACGGGTTCAATCTGCATGGCAGCGCTGTACCTCCGTCTCTCCAGTTCTCATTCACAGCGCACGATTTTGGACCGTGCTTTGTTGCCGAGACCGACGCACTGCCGATTTCTGAGACTGTAGTGCTCACGATTTTCAATATGGACCCAGAGATCGGCATCGATCTCGACTGCGTATTCGAAAAGAAAGCACACCTCCGTGTGGACTGCCCTCCGACCGCGTTAGGGCCGCGCGAGTCCGTCAATGTGCCAATCATGTTCACGGCGCGTCAGGAAACCACGTACATGGAGATGATTCCGTTCGTACTGA
Organism: Elongisporangium senticosum; assembly: GCA_023335835.1. Lineage (NCBI taxonomy): Eukaryota > Oomycota > Peronosporomycetes > Pythiales > Pythiaceae > Elongisporangium > Elongisporangium senticosum. The sequence goes on along the minus strand of JAADVQ010000102.1, from coordinate 7,975 downwards.
ATGGGTCCTCTACAGTCAGCGTCAGCATTCGTGGCGAAGGTGTCCCACCACGTATCGAGCTCGTGAACATGTCGATGCAGAATGTGGCATTTGGAAGCCTCCAGATTGGGCAGCAGGTCTCAAGAGCCATCAAGATCGCGAATCGGTCAAAGCGTAAAACGCTCGTCGAGTTTCTGGACGCCGACAAAGTTGGGTTATCATCGCTGTCTCAGCTTGGAATTTCTATATTCCCGCATCATGAAGTGACGCTGCGGCCAAAGGAGACAGCAGACATAGAGTTCAAGTTCGCCCCAACGCAGCGCGTCCCTGCATTCCAGAAGGACATCTTCATTCACGTCGCTGGCAGTCGAAAGAAGTTGCTCACATTGAACGGCTGCTGCCAGGGCATGGATATCGCACTCGAGTCCGATACGGTTTCATTTGGCACTGTCTGTCTTGGAAGTCAATTGGTGCGGAAGCTGCGTCTCCAGAATCGAGGCGATGTGGCAGCCAAGTTCCAGTGGAATGTGCAGGCGTTTGCTCCTGATTTCCAAATCTCTCCAGCAGAAGGAATGGTCGCTCCGAACCAGCAGAAGACGCTCGAAGTCACGTTTAAACCATCTGCTGTAAACGCCGACATTCGATACGACCGCCTGATGTGCTCGATCGATGGTACAACGAACCCGCTGATGCTGGCTTGCGTAGGCTCGTGCGTGAAGCAATCCGCGTCTTCGATTTCAGACATGATTTTTGATTCGCGAGTTCGCGAGGAGAGCACCAAATCCATCACGATCGAAAACAAATCGAAAGCGCCGTGGAATCTATTCCCCGTCGTGCAGGGAGAGCACTGGTCGTGCCCAGAAAACATTGCTATTCCGGCTGAAGGGAAGGCAACGCTGGATGTGAAGTACTTGCCTCTGCGGATGACCAGACAGCCCACCGACTCGGCGGATGGAATCGAGCGACCCGAACAGCATGAGGGCTCCATATTTCTGGCGATTCCAGATGGCAGTGCGCTGTTGTACAACGTGTTTGGAAGGGCATCATCGCCTGCATCCGCTGGATCCTTATTGCTGACGACTCCAGCCAAGAAAACCTTGCCCATCACGATCTCGGTCAAGAATTGGCTCAAGGTGTCACAGACATTCGCAGTCGAAATCCGTAAGCCCGAAGAGAATGAATCCATCGTGGTGCAGGGGCCATCGTCCATCACGCTGCATGCCGGTTCGACCAGAAATTACAACCTCAAGTTCTTCTGCTACACTGAAGCACAGGCCAATCTGACGGTTCGGTTCGTGAACACCGAAAGTGGAGAATACCTCACATACGAAATCGCTGTTGCCGTTTCCACGTCAGCTGAAGTTGAGACGCTGCATTTTGAAGCGCCGGCGCGCCAAGCGATCAAGAAGATGATCACAATCGAGAATCCATTTCCTGCAAATCGGTTCGTGGCTTTCGAAAACCCAGCGAATTGGTGGAAATGCTCGAGCTCGTCCATCCGTGTTCGCCAAATCAGCGAGATGACAGGCCGACCCGAAGGCTGCTATGAGATTGAGTACAGACCGACGATTCACTCGGATAATCCCGCAGAAGCCACACTGAGCATCAGTTTTGCAGACTTGGGTGACTACACTTACAGGTTGATCTTGGCCACACAAGTGGCTGGTATCGAGCGTATTCTCCACTTCAAGGCTCCTCTCGGAGGTTCACAGACCCAGACGTTCCCGTTCGTGAGCTATAGTGAAAGATCAGCTGAGCTCACGTGTTCAGTGCGCGAGCCGATGTTCTTCTCGGTTCCGTCCACGTGCAAGGTTGACGGGTCAACTGAGTGGGAAGGCAAAAGCTGCTCGGTACAAATTAAATTCGAGCCCGAGGCGCTCGGTGAGATCCGCGACACGCTCACACTCTTCTCCGACGTGGTGGGGGAGTACAAGTGTACTCTTCAAGGAGTCTCAATGCCGCCACTTCCGCAAGGCCCATTCGTATTTGCTGGTTCCAAGGACCTTGAGTTCAAGAACGTGTTCTCGACCACGAGAGACTTTGAGCTGATGATCGACAATCCTCATTTTGCTCTCTCCACCAAGACCATGACGATCACTGCGAAGACGGCAAAAACTGTGACCGTACGAATAGAGGCGCCAGCCACTGGGACATCATCAGCTGCTGGGCCCATCGTGGGCAAGCTCTTCATTTCGTGTCCGTCGCTGCCGGAGCTTCCGCCCTGGGTCTACTACTTGGAAGCGACCCTTGCCCAAGCATCATCCACATGAGGCGCGATACCATTTTGCAGTTCGTTCATCCGTATCAGTCAGTTCATAAAAGATAGAATACTGACGAATCTTCATTTTGGCCGATCGTCTTGGCCTCCAAAAGCATTTGTAGCGCGATCTGCAGCCACCCGAGCGGCAGCTGGTGTAGTTTACCTTGAGTGAACACGAGCTCCGCCAGCTCGGCCATGGACGCACCTCTTTCTCGCTCTAGAACACAGCAGCTACTTCGTAAGTTTGTGACATCCAGCTTGCCAAACACATCGCATAAGAACCTGCAAGAGCGTGCAGAATTGCTGGCTTCAATGCCAGTTCGAAAGACACGAGCAGATGACGATCCGTGTCCATATCTTCCAGGAACAAAAGCCCCGCAGACCGTAGGACTGAAAACGTCTTGCGCAGGGCACGGATCCGTTCTCGCTTTCTCTTCAACATCAGTAATTGTCACGTGGGAGTGTTGCTGCAATACATCACAGTCCGAAAGCCGTTTCTCACCTGCGGGTCTTCATCAGCGCAGCTTGTGGCTTGAAGTCGATCCCCAAACGTTACCTGAACGGCTGCTGCGGTTGACTCGTTTTGCTGGTGTAGAAGAGCCTCGAGAGTATCAATCAGCAGCTCATCGTGCTTTTCACGGCCAGGCCGCAGAAGGAAGCGCTCTTTTGTAGCTGGATCGACGGCCAATCGGAAGAACGCATCGGTCACGATGGCGTCCCAGTCACGTTCTGGATTCGAGGACTGGCTGGAGCTGGTCGTGTCCTCTCTGTCGCTGCTGGTCGAACAGTGAGACGCTGCGGGCCCGTTTGAGTAGACCTCCTGGACGAGCGACTGGACCTGCATCCAGTGAAGCAGCTCTTCGTTCGGGTCATCGACCTTCGTGATCCGCACGACGCGCAGCTCTCGGCATCTGAGTGAACCCCATGGGAACAAGTCAGATCAACACGGCAATCCTATCAATCAGGACGCGAACGTACGGGCTATCGGCAAACACGTCCATGTTGAGCTTCCCTTCCACGTGCACAAGGTCCCCGAGCACCAGGTCAGAGCTCAATGGCGACGACGCAGAGCCCCAGAGCACGGCCTTGACGAGTGCCGTGCCGTCGTCCACTAGATACTCCACTGACAGGAAGAGAGCGTGAGCTGTTGGCCATGCGACCAACGACAACAAGAGTACACGCACCACGCTCCGTGCGCAGCTGGATCGACACGAGCACGCCCATGACTTGGGCCTTGGTGATCAGTCTCGCCTGGTGCTGTCGCGCAGTATCCGTCCAATGCCACGCGTGGCTGCCAGGCAGTCCGTCGTATTCGCGCACGTCCTGCTCCAGATGGCGGCCGTAGAGCCTCACGAAGCTCTGCAGCCAGCAGCAGGGTCGTTGGTTCGACTGGTTAGAGGCCTACAGCAGCAGCAGCACACGCACGTACCCAGGCCAAGGGCTCCGTCGCCAGCTCCCACGTGCGAGTCATTTCGAAGCCATTCAGTGCGAACTTAGCCAATCGGATGCGAACCTACGGGCGCGGAGCTCTGCACCGCCGGCTGCCATGGGCATGCGCCGGGCAGCGGATGCGGTCAGCTCTGCATCGACCGGAGACGGAGGATCCGCTGCGCAACGCGTACTGCGTGCTGCTTGGGGGTGGCTTTGACCATGACAAGCAGGTGACTGAGGCGCAAGCGCTCGCCGTGGACGCTGCTCGACAGGGCTACTCGGTGTTTCTGCATCTGCCTACAGGCGCGGGCAAGAGTCTCGCGTTCCAGGCGCCTGCGCTGCTCGCACCGCCGCACAAGACGACGCTCGTGGTCTCTCCGCTTATTGCGCTCATGCATGTGAGTCTGCCAGCGCTTCTGTTGCTGCTGCCGCAAGAGGCTGACTGTGTTTGAGTAGGACCAAGTCTCCGCATTGCGCGGCAAAGGCGTCCAGGCCGTGCACGTCTCAAGCGCCGACAGCAAGGCCAAGCCGCTGGTGCAGCAGCTGAGCGCCCCTGTGCCTCGCATGATCTATACGACGCCGGAGTTCCTGCTGCAGAACAGCGCCATGCAGTCCTGGGTGCGGCAGGCCGCGGCGGAGAACCGGATCGACCGAGTCGTGCTGGACGAAGCGCACTGCGTGCTCGAGTGGGGCAGCAGCTTCCGCCCGTCGTACCTGGAGGTCTGTCAATGGAAAGTGCGCCACTTGGGCGGTGTTCCGGTCACGCTCGCGACTGCCTCGGTCTCGGACGACGCCATCGCCCGCTTGGCCAACCTCTTCCGTGTGCAGATGTGCTCGGGAGTCGGAACCGCAGCTACCAGTGACGCTCATGACTCCATGGTGCTCGTACAGCAGGTCACAGACCGACCGAATCTGCGCCTGGAGGTCATTCGCAAGAGCGAGAACGCGCCGGCCAAGCAGATCGCTGCGCGTGTGCAGCAAGCGCCCACGATCGTGTACTGCCTCACCAGGAACCAGGCCGAGCAGGTCTGCCTCGCTCTCGTGCGGGAGGGCTGCCACGCGGGCGTGTATCACGGCGGGCTCCCTCGTCGACGGCGGGAGTTTGTGCAGAAACAGTGGATGGGTGGACAGCTCTCCGTCATGTGCGCTACGAGTGCATTCGGCGTGAGTAGAATTGTTATAGCATTGACTTGGAGTTGTGGGTGCTGATCCGCTTTGCTCCTCAGATGGGGATCGACCGTTCGGATGTGAGATTCGTCGTGCACTACTCGCTGCCTCTTTCGCTGGCGTCCTACTCGCAGCAAATCGTGAGTGCTCGGGTCAATGTCGTCTGGCTTGTGTCCATTTCCTCATTGTAGCGAGCTTCTATGGCGCAGGGTCGAGCAGGACGAGATGGCCAGCCGTCTGTCTGTCTGCTGCTGTACTCTGAAGCAGACAAATCGCTGGCAAACGCAGTCACCACGGATCGCTCTTCGGCAGACAGTCTTGAACCCATTCAAGTCTCTACTGGAAGCTCTCATGCGGCGTTGGAGGAAGTCGCAGTGTTTTGTGAAGCTCCTGGCTGCCGCAAGGAGACGATGTTCGCGCACTTTGGCTTCAATTTCAACCCCAAGCGCTGCAACCACAACTGCAACTGCGGTCCACTGCCTGAAGGGTGTGTGAAGCAGTTTGAGCTTGACATTCACGAGCTGGAAGAAGCAAACGCAAGGCAGCAACAGCAGCAGGAAGCACAGTCCCAATCCAACCTTCTCAAGGGCCAGGTGGAGTACTACTACCAGAAGATTCTTGCTGAGACTAAGCGACACAGACTTCCGAAGCGAGAAGCGCTCTCTCGACGCGTCATCAGTGTACGTACAATGTTCATTAATATCTACTGGTATTTCTACTAGGAGTATCTAGTGCTGAGATCACTGTGCTTTGTAGGATATTCTGGACAACGAGCCCTGTTCGGAGGACGAGATGGCTGCGATGCGCGGGGTTGGACCGGTGAAGGCGAGACGCTTCTTCTCGCTGTTTAGATTTTAAAATGTTAGTGCTGCTGTTCTGAACAACGCCATCGATGCGGAAATAGGAGCCAACGCTGGTTAAAGAACTTGTTCGCGGTCGGCTCCTCCCCGCTTGCGAATGGTCATAATGTCGTGGTACAATAGGCGCAGGAGGCAGACGCAAGCGAGCAGCGTACCGACCTGGAGTAAAATGAATACAGGGCCCCACGAGCAGACTTGGATGCAGGTCGGATCCTTCGGGTCACACCCAGGCGGCTCGTTGTGGCACTGCGACAAGTAGCCGACAAGGTACTGGACAACAGCGGCACCAATGCTGCCGGTGCCATCGATGATACCGGTTACCGTTGACAGCGCGGCAGCGTCGCCCTTGATGCTTGAGTGGGTGCCCAGGTCAGCAGAAATGGCGGTGCTGATGAGGTTGGCCGGCCCGCCCAGCATAAAGCCAGATGTGAGCAGTAGCACAGCCGTCACGTTGTACGATGCGCCGTGGAAATTGTAAATCGTAATGCTAAACAGAGAGTCGCGCTCAGTTAGACCAAAACAAATGACCTGAATGGTAAGAAGCGATTACTCGTACCAGGATAGCAGGAGCATGGCGACAATGACTGGCGATCGAACGCCCATTTTATCGGAAATGTATCCTCCGGCAAAGCCGCCAAGGATCTGGCCGATGTCATAGAGCATCTGTACGAAGCACAGGACCAGAATCAGCTGGGTTCTATCACCAGGGAACTCTTCAAAAGCAAGCTACATACAGAGAATGTGCCGGCTTCCGGGTTGCTCAGATTGAGAGCCACCGTCAAATAGAATGGTAGCCAGAAGAAAAGCGCGTAGTTGACCGATTTCAGGCACGCGTACGACAGCGAGTATGGGAGGACCTACGAGATCAAGCGCAAACCAGATTACACTTGAGAGATGCGAGTTTCTGTTGGCAGCAATTGCGGTCTTACTCCAGGGATGCACCAAGCAGCCAAGAAGGAAATGCCCTTGGGACTGCTCCCATCAGAGAGCTCGCTGGGTGTCTTGTCTGCCTCCAGGGCTTTCTGTTTGGTGGCAGCTTCGCCTTTGACCGCAGGCGTCTCTGGCTTGGCGTCTTCCAGACTCTCGTGCTGATAGGGCGCGTCACGCGGGTCAGGCACCAGAAGGAAGTGGATGAGGAGTCCGTACAGCGCGATGAGCACGCCAACTACGATGAGCGCCATCTTCCACGCGAGCGTTCGGTGGAAGATCTCAAACATGATGGCGACCAAGGCCGCGCCGACGATGTTGCCAAACGAGCCATTCCCGCTCCAGATGCCCAGGACAGCTGCACCGTCACACTGTTAGCAACTAAAGAAGCACGCAAACGCCATGGCTACGCACCTCCTCGTTCGCTCTGATCAAACCACTTGCCCCTAAGCAGTTCACAAGCATCCATGATCAGAACCGTCCTTCAAGATCGCACCCAGAGGCACAGATCGTCCTCACATGACAGCGACGTTGGCTGGCCAGCCGCTGGACTGGATGAGCCCGTTGAGCGCCCATAACACAGCGTAGAAGCTGAGCGCGTGGATGTCGAGCAAGGCCCCAAGACCGAAAGTGAGCATGACGGCGCCTGTGGCCCCCATGCCGCCCGCGATCATCTTGCGCAAGTCGTAGTGATCTCCGAGAATTCCGCTGCCAAAGCAACCAGTTCAGCCCACACAACAGATCACGCAGGAGGAGAACCCCCCGTTCACATGCACGAACCTGGCGTAAAGCCCGACGGCGTAGGAGCCCATGAAGAGCGTGTCGAGCAGTCCGTACATCTGCGCCTGTTGCTCCTCGGGGAACACGGACGAGTGCATCCACAGCTCGTTGCTCATCTCGCCCTTGATGGCGGAGAAGGACTTGCGCGACGCATGGAAGAGCACGTAGCTGAAGAAGGTCAGCGCGAACACGCCGCTCTTGGTCGCGCATGCGGCGCGTGGCGGCGCCTCAGTCGCAGCCATGGTCGTCATCATGCAGCGACCCAACTGAGACACTGAACTCAGGTATACAGTATCTTCTAATAGAGGTACCGTATACCGGTTTCTCACTTTTATTGTTTCTATTCTAAAGGGAAACACTAAGGGCACAGCCCAAAAGAAAAATTGGCACAGGATCGTATTTAAGACGTATGATTCGTACCTAGTCGCACAGACTGGGATTAAGGGATCGCATTGTGGGCACAACAGATCGTGCCAGGTACATACGATTAGAAAGCTGGTTCACCCTGGTTGCCTGCGTCTAATCTATTCATTTGCTGTGCTTGCAGATCGAACAAACGAGCAAGATAATC
>JAADVQ010000101.1:0-33120 GCA_023335835.1 Elongisporangium senticosum | reverse complement strand
CTTGTCGTAGATCGCGAGCGGGTATCCATCAGAAGCGTTCACAGGCGAGTACACGGCCTGCCACGCGTCCCACTGGCCACCGGAGCGGCCGCGCGAGCCCAGCACCATCTCGTGGTGGTTCTCTTCGGCCATGGTCTCGCGAATGTCGCCCAGGTAGTCGCGCACACTGCCGCGGTTCTTGGCCGTCCAGTCGCCCCGCACGTAGTACGCGTTCGGGTCCTTACGCAGATTCACGATCTGGAAGTTGCGGAAGTCGAACGAGTCCGGGCAGAAGGACCAGCAGCCGTTGTAGTCCTCCGGGTAGAACACCTGCACGGCGAACGACTCCCACCCGCCCGTGGAGCCGCCGTACATGGTGCGGGCCCAGGGCTCGCCGATGCCGCGGAATTGCGCCTCGAGGTGCGGCAGGAACTCGTAGGTGATGGCGTCGCCGTACGGACCTATGTTGGCGCTGTTGACGGCGTACGAGTCGTCGTAGTACGGGTTGGCGTGTTGCAGCTGCACGATGATGCCGCGGTTGTTGGTGAAGGCCGCGGCGTCCGACGTCCAGTTCTGGTACAGGTAGTAGCCGTACCACTCGCTCTCGCGCGCGAAGGCGTCTTTGCCATCGGACGGCGGCGACGAGCGGTAGCCGAACTCGAACTCGCGACTGTAGTGTGTGTGGTAGACGAACAGCGGGTACTTGATGTGCGCCGTGGACGCGTTGAAGAAGTTGTGCGGCAGCAGGACCCAGGCCTTGAGGTAGACGTCCGCGCCCCAGAATTCCGAGAGCATGGGGCTGCGGAACTGCACGTGCTTGAGCAGCTCCTCCTTCTCCTCCAGAGGCGGCAGCGGCGGGGTCACCTGGTCCATCACGATGTCCAGCGAGAACGACGGCGTGGAGCTGAAGTTCACAAGCTGCGGCCAGGAGAAGAGCGTGCCGGGCGACGTCAGCACGCCGTTGTCGTTCTCGAACGTGTCCATGCTGGGCAACCACAGGCTCTGGTTGTCCGACCGGTTGTAGAGCACGTACGGGTGCAGCACAGCCTGGATCCAGTACTCATCCGCCGGGATGTCCTCCATGAGCAGCACCGGGTAGCCGTGGGCGCTCGAGGCGTTCACCTCGCGCACGTCCGAGTCTGGTCGGAACTCGAACACATCGGCTGCAAAGGCCTGCTGGGTCTGCGCCGAGTCGTCGATGAGGAAGCGCGGCTGGTCTTCGCCCATTGGGTCCTGCACGGCGGTCTTCTTGGCAATACAGATCACCAGGCGGCCGGTTACTGGGCCGGCGTGAGCGCTGGATGGGAAGCTCATGCGGAAGCGAGCCAAATCTCTCGAAGTCGAACCCGTCGTGACGACCACAGAGCTGCTGCTGTCGCCGGTCAAGATGTCGTGCGTCAATACGTACACCGTGAGCGCCAGCGCCCACAGGGTCACAATTGCCAGGCCCCACGAGCAGCGGCCTCGAACGGCGCGAGGGATAGCCCAAGACCGGGCATTCCGCGCCGGTTGGCCCTCAATGTCGAGCGCCAGCACGGGCTTGCCGCCCACGAGCGCCGTGCGTTCTCCGCTGGAGCTGGGCATCCTGGTCACGAGTTATCGAATGAGAACGAAGGAAAGCCGCAGACGAGTGCGCAGCTGCTGCTGCAGCCATGGCTCGCGTGACCCTCGCTGCGTCATGCCGACTTCCCCGCCAGTCATCGCACGCCCAGCTGGTGAGACCTTGATGGGTTCTTTTTTTGCAGGCCTCGGGTACCTGACTTGGAGAGGATATCGGTTATGAAAGGTTATAATGAACTGAGGATAGAGGGGACGAGATCAGGTTCTTAAGCCATGATCAGATTCCAGAGGTCACGCACCGAAGACGACGTGGCTCACGCAGCTGTGCGGTGGACAATTCTGTTGATGTGAGAAACTGGAGATCGACCACAAGGCCGCGCTACAGTTTCAGGCGCCAGCCCTGCAAGATGCCGAGAACAGCCACGGAACGCGGCGCTGGTTTTAGTCCAGACGAAACGAATTGAAACATGCGCTCGTGCGGCTGCAGGATCCAGCGCTGGATCTTGGACAAGCACTGAACGGTCGCGCCAAAGCAGCCAGTCAGCCACAGACACGACCAGTGCGCCATTCTTCGTCTTGAAGACCGATCCTCATGGTGCGATCCATCTCGGCCGCTGTCACGCTTCAAGCGCTCCTGCTCGCTGCGGTATTCGCTGCGCTCGGATCGGCTGCATCGACGAGAATTACGTTCGTCAACAGGTGCCCATTCATCCTGCAGCTGTACAACAACATCCAGACGGTTAATATCGCTATGGGCGGAACGCTCACGAAGACCGTGACCGGCCCAGGACTCATGTTTCGGCATGGCTACAACCCCCAGGCGACGCGTACGTGCTTGCTTCAGTCCTGATGCTGTCGTGGCATTGATCTCACATCCTGATTGTGAACTCCAGTGGCCGAATTCACCATCATTGACGATGGTAAAGTCTGGTACGACCTCAGTATCGTCCCGCCTGGGGTGCGTCCTCGCTCTCAACCGCAGCGCATCATGTAGCTATATACTGACGCCTCCTTCCTGCAGTGTGGCTTCTGCTACAGTCTCGCCAACTGCAAGAAGATCTCGGGAACTGTGGGCTTCAACGTGGCCATTGACATTACTCCCCTGGCCAACACGAATGGCGCCAACTGCCGAGCACTCAAATGCCGCGCCGACGGCTGCGCAGATGCGTACAATTTCCCCGTCGACAACAAGAACCACGACTGCCCCGCCAACACGCCCTTCCAAGTGACCTTTTGTCCGGCTGGGACCATCAGCTCCAAGAAGCTGCGATCGGCGCCTCTCGAGAAGATCGGCGCCGCTGAGATGTACGCGAGCCCGTACACCATGGCCAAATATTCCTACACGGGCGCATACGCAGGCAATACCGTGGGCTATTACGGCAAGGTATCGTACCTGCCGACCTGCTCACGAGTGACCACTATGGTCAACAGCCCGGTGGGGCCCATGAGTGAGCCTGTGTCCATGGTATTCCGAGGTCCGATGGAGATCTACAACATCGCAGTCTACACACGCTCGTCCGCCAGCGCTACGACCTGGAATCGCGTGTCCTGGTACAAGCGTGGGGTCTCCGCGAGCAACATGGTCTTCATGAACAACATGAACATCGACTACTCGGGGCAAAACCTGCATGGGCCGCAGAGCTTCGCCTCAGCGGACGGCCAGTCCATGGCTTCGCAGTCCACAGTGTTCAGCGGCACGCTGGGTGATGCCTCGCACGGGAATGGTTACGGCCCTGGCGTGACCACAGGTGTGGAGATCAACATCATGTCGGGCCAAAAGTGTGCGCAGTATTCGCCTACAGCGACTGAGTCTGTTGGATCTGATGCTTGTCGAGGATACTATGATAACGCATACTCGTATCAAGGCTGGGGCGGAGGCCAGAAGATATTCGTAACCAAGGTCAAGATGCCCAATTCCGGAACGACGCCCAATCTGCCATCCATGTGGCTGCTCAACGCCCAAGTGATGTACACTGGCCAATACGCCTGCAACTGCCGCGGCATGGGCGCTGCTGGAGGCTGCGGCGAGCTGGATGTGGCAGAGGTGCTCTGGACCGACACCACTCGCATCAGCACGCACTACTACTTCTACGACGGCACCAAGGTTGCAGCCGACGGCGACAACTACGCGTCTCGCCCTTCGGACAGCGCCACGGTCTACCTCACGATCATCGATGACAGCAACGCGGGCACAATCCGGATCCTGGAGATGGCCGACTTCAACTTTGACCAGTATACACTGAGCAGCTCAGTCGTGCAGAACTGGATCAACGGGATAGTGTAGTCAACACAGTGTAGCCACTATGCAATGTTCGGATTCTCCTTTTTAGCGTGGAATGTCTGGCTCCTCTCTGAAACAGTGGCGGTTGTACCTGAGAACGATCGTTCCCACAATCACGCATGCAACGTCAGCTGGCCTTCTGTCTATTGTCACACACTCGAGATTCTTTCTTCAGACTGTTTCGCGAGCTCAAGAGGCACAAAGCCAAGCTGCCAGAACCAGGCGCCCGCGTACTGGTCACCAACTGCCAGTCTAGCATTTTAAAAACCGAAACGCGGATTCCGGATTCTTCTCCCCGAACGACTGCTCGGATCACCATGATGATCCCGCATTCAGCTGCGTTTCGGCCACAATCCGATCCGCCAGTGAGACTGAGATACAATCCACCATGGCTGCTCACGCACGTCAAACGCTCTGCTGGCTACTGCTGCTCCTGCTGTCGGTGCAGGTCGCTCCTGGCAACGGCAGACCCATGGCCAACTCGCGGCTCCGGAACGTGACCTTGAGCATGGGCTGCCCCGAGTTTTTGTCGTCCTTTTATACGGCGAATGCCAGCGCGCCTTTCAAATCGTTCACGCTCACCAAGGGCGACGGCTACGGCTTCGTGGCGCTCCATTTCAGCCGCTTGTTCGTGCCTCGAGGCACGACCATCCTACTCGTAGGCGTCGAGGACGCCGATAAGCGCGACACGGTCGTGAATATCACCAACACGTTTCCCAATGGTCGTTCCTATGAGAACATGACCGCGCCGCCGGTGCTGGCCAAGCAATTCCGCATCGAGTTCTACCGCGAGGGCTCTCTGAGTGACACCAACGCCTCGGATTTCTACAGCGCCGATCGGTGCTACGGCTTCGTCGTGGACTCGTATTACTACCTTTTGCTGAACAACAGCATCAGCATCACGCCCACGACCGAGTCCATTTGCGCGGCCGACAACTCCAAGGAGGCGATCTGCTACAACACGGGCTCCACGGCCACGGCCTACGTGGCGTCGAGACCGGTCGCACGGCTCACGATCACGCGCAGTGCGAACGAGATCGCTGCCTGCACGGGCTGGCTGCTGGGCTCCGAGGGTCACCTGATCACTAACAACCACTGCATCACGGGCGTCTCGGACGCCCAGGTCACGACCGTCGAATTCCTGGTCGAAACGACCGACTGCTCGCGCAGCTGCACGACATACGGCGACTGCGTCGGCGTCACGGCGGCGCTCACGACCACGTTCGTGTACACTAACGTGGCGCTGGACTACACAATCGTCAAGCTGGACACGAGCGTGGATCTGCCGGCCACGTACGGCTACCTGCGGCTCAAGACCACGGCCGCGACTGTGGGCCAGCAGGTGTTTGTGCCTCAGTACCCGCTGCACAACGACAAGCGCATATCCCTGGTCGATGACTTTGGCAACCGGCTCACGATCCTCAACACGGCGGCCTCGGGCTGCAGCGCCACCGGGTACTCGTACAGCGCCGACACGCAAGGCGGCTCTTCGGGAGCGCCTGTGATCGATGCACTGGACTATGGCGTAGTGGCGCTGCACCACTGCGGCCAGTACTGTGCCAACACGGGCGTGCCGGCCGTGTCCATCGTGGCCGATCTCCAGGCCAACAACATTGTGATTAACGACGCCACGGACCCGGGCAACGGCGGCAACACAGCCAACTTCCCAGCGTTCACGCTGACAACCGAAGCGGCCCCGGCGACGCTCACGACTCGCCTGACGTTCAATGGCGCGCTCACGTTCGACAGCAGCAGCTGCGTCACCAGCGTGGACCGGTTCCCGTTGACGTTGCTGGCCGATGGAGACGTCTCGTTTGACGTGCTCTCGGTCGAGCTCTCGGACGACGGCGGGTACACGGATCTGAACCACGACTGCAAGATCTCTTACGCCGACTCGGTCATCTTTCTCTACGCGTCTGACGGCTCCACGCTCGTGTTCAGCGTGGACGACGTGCAAGACTCGACTGTCGGGCGCGCCGATGGCTCCATCAGCAATCGCGATCCGTTCGCACGCACATATCTCAAGAGCGGCAGCTACGTCTTGGCCATCACAGCCGTCCCAGCAGATTCCTCGACGCACTCGTACGGCCAGCTGGACCACGTGCAGTCGTCGAACCCAGAGCTCTACACATGTAACACGGACTACCAGCCGTCCGGAGCCTATCGCATGACGATCTCCAGCGCCGGAGCTATGTCCATCAGCACGCCCACATCGATCACGATCGACCCGAACTGCCAACCAGCGACCACGCCCATTTGCCCGGCCACGCGGCACCGCGTGCACCGTCTTCATAAGAGCGCAGGCAGCATCGGGCTCCAGATTAACATGACGAACGCCCTCATTGCGCCATGAGAGCGCCTCCTTGGACGATCCATCCGCACGCAGAGATTAACAAGGCCCCGCCCATTTGAAGCCGCGTGGGTGGGTCGTTCGTCTGCACCCACAGAAAGCGCGTCCCACTCTTCGCATCGCGAGTGAAGAGAAAGAGAGTGGGACTTATCATGAGGCTGGCTTCCCATGGAGCTCCATGTGGTTGATATCATCCCAGAAGCCTGTCATGTCGACCTCCCAGTGCTTGCATACCGTCGTCATCGTCGTAGTCGTAGTTGATCCGTAGAGAAACGTGAGCGAGCTCTATGCCTGTCTGTATCGTGTGGAGCTCGACTTGCTTTAATCCCGAGTCTTCCCGCAGCCCGCATGACGCTGTCTCTCCTTTTCCTGCGCAGGATGGGGAATCGATGCCGCCGTTCTCAGGTCCTTCCACCGCCTGCGCTCGGAGTGGGACGAAATTAATTGGCGCGAGCGCTGGAGGGCCACAGATTCCACGGCTTTCTGAGATCTAACCCACGAGCTGGAGTGCCAGCAAAGCTCCGGATGCGCCATCATTGAACCCAGAGACGCCGAGGTATCTGGGGCTGCTGCAACATGGCTCGCTCGCTTCACGTCATTCTTGGATTTGCCTCCTCCAGCGACCATGAACGCCACCAAGATGGATCTCGTCGAGCGGGTCTCGTACCTGTCGTCGGCCCGCCGCCACAGCAAGGACGCCAACTACGCCGACGCCAAGACCCCGGCGCCCACGCTGGACCAGGTCGAAGGCGGTGCGCTGCGTGACGGTGGTGCGCCCAACGTCTGGAGCCGTGACTACTGCGGTCTGCTGGTCCAATACGCGGCCGTGGGCATGGTCTATGGCACGCTGCCCGGCACGGTCTACCCGTTCCTGATGAACTACCTCAACATGGAGGGCACGCAGATCGTGTCGGCTCGCGTGCTGCTGGTGCTGCCCTGGTCCTTCAAGGTCTTCTACGGCATCGCGTCCGACTGCATCCCGATCTTCGGCTACCGCCGTCGTCCGTTCATGATCCTGGGCTGGGCCGTGTGCTTCGCCATGCTGCTTGTCATGGCCTGCATGCACGCCGGCAAGCCGTACTACCCGGACCCAGCCTACCGCGACATGGACTCGTCCGAGCTCACGGACGCGATCAAGGCCACGTTCAACACGTCGGCGCAGGACGTCGGCGGCAAGTTCATCATCCTCATGATGCTGGCAGCCATCGGCTACGTCGGTGCCGATGTCGCGGCCGACGGTGTGGTGGTGGAGCTGGCCCAGCGTGAGCCCGAGGCCATCCGTGGCACGGTGCAGACCACGATCTACATGATGCGCACGATCTTCGTGACCATCTCTAACATCCTCGTGGGCTTCGCGTTCAACGGCAAGGACTACGGCGGCGATTTTGACTTCTCCATCTCGTTCCCGCAGCTCATGCTGATCCTGGCGCTGTGCCTCGTTCCCGTGGTGCCCATTACCTGGTTCTTCATCAAGGAGGAGAAGCACGGCGGCGTGGTCATGTCCGAGTACTTGTCCGAGTTCTGGCGCCTGCTGCAGATGCGGCCAATGTACCAGGTCATCGCCTACAAGTTCTTCTCGGGCATTTTCGAGAACTTCTCGGTTACGTGCTCGGACCCGATGCAGTCCTACTGGGCCAAGGCCACGCCACTGAACGAGAAGATCCTGAGCATCATTGGCAGCGCCATCTTCGCGCTCACTCTCTTCGTCACGGGCAAGTACGGTCTCCACTGGAACTGGCGGTGGATGCACGCCACCACACTCGTGCTCGTCACGGTTATCGATGCTGCCGTGACGCTGCTGACCACCTGGGACGTCGTGCGCAACCAGTGGTTCTGGCTCGGCGTGCCGATCGTGGAGAACCTGCCGAGTGGCATGGGCTTCATCATCGCGACGTACGTGACGGTCGAGCTCTCGGGTGAAGGCAACGAGGGCGCTGTCTACGGCCTGCTCACCACGGTGTCCAACCTGTCGTCGCCGTTCGCCAGCACCATCACCAAGAACGTGGACTCGAACTTCAAGGTCACCAACGCCGACATCGTGAGCGACACGAACGACGTGCGCTGGGACGTGACCTATGTGCTGCTGCTCCGCTATGCTGTCAATCTCATGGGCCTGGCCTTCCTGCCGCTGCTGCCTCGCCAGAAGGCCGAGACCCAGCAGCTCAAGCGCAACGGCGGGTCCAGCAAGAAGCTGGGAATGCTCACGATCTTCTACCTGTGCTTCGCGCTCTGCTGGTCCGTCATGGTCAACATTCTGTCCATCTACCCGTCCACCAAGTGCCTGCGTCTGGTCGGTGGCAAGGGCTGCTAAGTCTGCGGTAGTGTAGTCCGTCCTCTGGATCGAGAGAGCCGATCCTTCATGCGTAATACACTGTCGTTTGCGTCTTCATTCCTCTGCTCAATGGTCTCCTCAGTCTCAAAATAGCTTCTTGACGGCAGGCCATCGCGAACCAAGAGACTGTCTGTGGCTGGATGCAGCTGCCGCCAAAGACGCCAGGCAAGCAGCGACCGAAAGACAATGCCAGTCGGACCATGGCTCTCCCAATGGTGCTGCCGGCTCTATCGACTGTCTGTCTGATCCCCCTTGAAGAGCCATACCCCACTAGCGTACGTTGTTGGACAGCTCTCTCCAGTTGGCTTTGTGGCTTCATGCTCACCTCTCTCTCTCTAGCGTCCAGCGTCCCACAACACTCCGGAGAACACGATTTGCACGTCAACATGGCCGACGCACAAGCCACTGCCTGACACGTCCCACCGGCCAAGCGCCAGTCAGTCCCCAGGAACGGCGCCGGTGGCTGCGACGACCAGTGCCAAGGCTCGCCGCTCGATGACCACGCTCTTCACCAGAGCGTACTCGCTGCACCAGCACCAGCAGTACACCCAGGCCATCACCGACTACGACGCGTGCACTATGCTCGAACCTTCGCACGCACCGACCTTCTACAACCGCGCGTGTGCTCTCTACTGCCTTGGCCGTAAGGCCGAGGCCGTGCAGGATCTGACCAAGGCCATCAAGCTGGACGCCAAGAACCCGCGGTTCATCGAGAGCCGCGCCATCGTGTGCAAGGAGCTGGGCCTGTTCCGGGAGGCCATCCACGACTACACGTGGCTCAACACGCTGCGGCATCTGGGCCGCAAGGGCATGCGACCAGCGCAGCTGCCGGAGCTGGGTGCCTTGACCACGCAGGACGCCGGATTGCAGTCGTCCTTCTCGCTGTCGTTCGCCGATCTGAACGATCTGCTGGTCTCGAACCCACGCGCAGCCGTGTATCTCACCGATGAGCGCGAGAACGAGGCCAAGGACTGGATCACGCGGTTTCTCCGGCAGAAGCCGCAGAGCCGGACGCCGGACGCCGTGGAGCAGGCGGCCGATCTCACGCACTCGTGGCGTTGCTTCCGAGACGTGGACCGAGCGATTGCCGTACAATGTCTGCAGGTCGCGGGCTACGCGCATCTGCTGGAAGACCAGACTGTGGTGCATCAGGCCCGGTGCTCTCAGTACGCGTACGTGGTGCTGAATGCGGCCATGAACGTAGTGCGCAATGTGGACGCCGAGGGTGTCTCCAAGCTGCAGGAGCTGCAGACGCTGGTGCAGGGCGACATGGTCGGCGCACTGCCGAGTCTGCCGTCCTGCCTCACAGACGATGGGCGACTGCGAACGCTCAAGCCAGAGCTCCCGGCCGGCCGGCCGCGCAGCGGATCACGCTCTTCGCGGTTGGCGCTACCCGTGTCGTCGGCCTCGCTGCCGTCGCTGCCGCGTGAGAGCGAGAGCAGTGACGTTCGCACCGACGACGAACCGCGAGGCAGTGGCTCGGATGAACAGCTCATGCCCGCCGAGCCAGCCAGCATCTCGTGTCTTGAGGACCTGCACTGCCTCGTGCTCAACATGGAGCTGTATCACGACATTCTGCAGCGACAGGAGATGCGCATTCTGCACGAGCGCCTGGCGTTCCTCCGCGGCTGCCGCGTGTTCCAGTGCTGCTCGGAGGACGTGCTCACGGCGCTGGCCGCAGTGTCCGGAGCCAAGATCTACGACCCGGGCAAGGAGATCCTGCGCGCCGGCGAGGTCGTGACGCAGCTCTGTCTGATCAAGCGCGGCGTGTGCCAGGTGCGCAAGACCATTCGTCTGCCGCCGGCCCACCGGTTCCGAGCTAAAGCGCGCGCTCGCCAGCGGCCGTCGATCACGGAGTCGCTGTTGACGTCCCGCTCCAACGACGGCTCGTGGGTGCTAGACAATGGCTGGATGCTCACGAACCCGCGGCTCGTGAACAACGCGGCCAACGGACTCAAGGCAGAGCGGATCGTGACAGAAGACGTGGACATCGCCGTCCTGGCCAGCGGCCAGCTCTTCGGCGAGCTCAGTGTGCTGCAGCCGGGCCAGAGCTCGCAGGTCACGGTCCAGTCGCAGACCATGGTCGAGATCCTGGTCTTCCACGAGCGTGACCTCGCGGGGCTCAACGTGCAGTACCTCAGCGGCACCATGAACGCGCTGCAGGACTCGCTCCTGTTCCACAACCCGCCGCAGCAGAAGATCCTGCAGCTGCGCGTGGAGCAGGCCAGCTGGGAGAAGCGCAAGTCCAGCGTGCTGCAGGAGCACTTCAACGGCCACCCGCCCAACTGCCTGGCGGCTTCGGAAGCCATCGGGGGCAGCCGCCCTGGGACGTCCAACGCCAGGCTACGAAGCTCTGTGAAGCTGTGAAGAGGCAACAAGAGACGGAAGAGGATACAATGAGAGTGATAGAATGGAATGGTTCACATGGCATATTGATTATAATTATGGCATTAGGATTGGGCGCTCGGGGACGGATGACCTCTCAGTACTGTGGTTCTTTCGACAGTGGTGTTCAGAGTTTAATTAAAATTTAGTGAATCATAGAGATCCCGTCCTTTGGTCGCCCATTATTATATGGCTTTGTTGTCGATATGCAGTCATACGCAATGCAAATGGAGTAGGGCATTCTCTCAGTAAAGCAAGTTCTCAACATATAGTTCAGGTCTCAAAGATTAATTATCAGTGATCATTGAGATGCCCACACTTAGTCACACATATACACACCCATTCACATATACACTAGGATTGTGATTCCCTCAACAGAGATATGTTGTCCTCAGTATTCAAGTATGGCACACGCCACCCGAAGGAAAGCGCGCGTCCATCTCTCACTACGGATCTCAAACTTTAAATTAATCATTGGGAGTTCAGGCAATAGATAGACCACACACAACATGCATTGGGACAGGCAGTGCTGCTGCTACTACTTAGGCCACATGGCACAGGCTCCTGCGCTTTGGGAATGAGCTCTTCATGCTGCCAGGGACGGGTGGGGCTGAATGAGTGGTCGCCACGACTGAGCAGCTTTTTACGCTTGCGTGTATGATACAGCAACATGTTGTTTATACGTGTGTTTTATTCCAGGAAGAGTCGTACAGTCCTGGTACATCGTACCTCCGCGAGTGGCACACTTCTGTGCCGTTGGTGCGGTTTCCCAATCTGCCAGTCTGGTGGTCCATTTTTTCTCTATATTTCTAGATTTAAACTCATACAAAGAGCAAGTATAAATCCATATTTTTGGAAATTCGCTCCGGAGGGAAGGGGGGGCGACCCCCAGAGCGTGTGGCAGCCACAGAGCGGAACCAACTGGGATCGAACATGCTGACGTCGCTCGCCAAGGGAATCGCCGCGCAGGGCAAGCGCTCCATGAGCACCATCCGCTACGCGGAGTACGGCCACCCGCTCAACGTCCTCAAGTGCGTGCTCTCTCGCGCTTCTCGCGGCCGCGGATTCGCTTTGGAAGCGCCAGAAGCTCATCGTGTGTGTGTTTGTGTGATTGCAGGAAGGAGGCCGATGCCAAGGACGCCGCGCCGGCGGCCGGCCAGGTGGCGATCAAGTTCCTGGCTGCGCCCATCAACGTGGCCGATCTGTCGCAGATTCAGGGCCACTACGCCATCCGCCCCACGTTCCCCGCCGTGGCCGGTAACGAAGGCGTGGCCGTGGTCACGGCCGTGGGCTCGGGTGTGACCAACGTCAAGGTGAACGACCGCGTGATCCCGACCCAGGCCGGCTTCGGCACGTGGCGCAGCACTGCCGTGGCCCCGGCCGCCGACGTGATGGCCATCTCGGACAAGATCTCGATCGAGGACGCCGCTACGCTGGCCGTGAACCCGGCCACGGCCTACCGCATGCTGGCCGACTTCGTGCCGCTGTCCAAGGGCGACGTGCTCATCCAGAACGGTGCCAACAGTGCCGTGGGCCAGGCCGTGATCCAGCTCGCGGCCCTGCGCGGCATCAAGACCATCAACATCATCCGCGACGACGGCGACTACGACGTGACCGTGGAGCACCTCAAGAGCCTGGGCGCAACCGTCGTGGTGCCGTCGCACTACGTGGGCTCGGCCAAGTTCAAGGAGCTGATCTCGGACCTGCCGGCCCCCAAGCTCGCGCTCAACTGCGTAGGCGGCAAGACCAGCCAGGACATGGCCCAGGTGCTGGCCAAGCAGGGCGTGCACGTGACCTACGGCGGCATGAGCAAGGAGGCCGTGTCGGTTGGCACGGGCTCGCTCATCTTCCACGACATCTCGCTGCGCGGCTTCTGGCTCAGCCAGTGGGTCAAGGACTCGACCGTCGAGGAGCGCAAGGCCATGCTTTCGGAGCTCGCGTCGCTCGTCGAGGCTGGCAAGCTCCGCACCTGGATACAGACTTACAAGTTCGCGGACTTTGACGATGCGCTCACGGCCGCCGTGAACCGCTCCACGAAGCGAAAGATCGTGCTGCTCATGGACTAAACCAAGAGCGCCACAATCCACCGCCCACCACCACCTCTCTCCACACAACAGCGTCTGCTTGAACGGCCCCGCCCCTCCGTTCACTCTCTCGTGGCCATGTCGTCTGCATGAGTATTTAGTATGCAGACGAACCAGCTGCGGGAGCTCGTAGGGGAAGCTCATGACGGCGGACGCCACACGCTCGTAATGGAATGGAAAAAATCAACACCAGTACACATACAACTACGCTCGGTGTCTTAACGTCATGTGTTCTACTGGTAGAGCAGCTCGTGCTGCTCGGTCTTCTCGGACGAAGATGACGCCGTCTGCAGCAGATGCACTGAGCTCACGAGAGTCTGCACGTCCTCCACGATGATCTGCTGGCTGGTGAACTGCGCCAGCGCAGCTGAGAGCGCTTGCACGGCCTGGGGATATCGCATTCAGTCAGTACCAATGCCTCACTAGCCAAGCAGCAACAGCATCAAGTCGTACCTCCTTGGTGCCTTCGTGGTCGCGTCCAGGCTTGTAGCCCTTGGCGAAGAGACACTGCGTCACTGGCGCCTGTTCGATCTTGATCAGGTGCAGCAAACACGACAGGAACGGCTGCTTGACCTCCCAGGCCGCGGTGTCAAAGCGCTGGAACTCGGAGCTTTCGGAACTGTTGAGCGCAGCGTAGAAGACGCTGTGCAGGGGCGAGGACGAGGCTGGCTTGGCGTGCGGTAGATGCAGCGACGCGAGCAGCGTGAGCTTCTGCACGTCGCCCAGGAGCTCCATCACAGCCTCCGCCAGAGCCCAGTGCTTGCCCTCGGGCACACTGGCCGTGTCCACTGTCAGGAACGAGACCTATCATGGCTCTCAAATCAGTGGATAGAACGAGCCATTGCGAGCCAACAGCTACGCATTCACCTGCTCGAAAGACGCGGCACTGTCAACCGGAACGAACTCGTACTGCTGCACGAAGGCCGCGAACTCAGGCGAGAGCAGCGGCAGGGCACACAGCTGCTGCTTCTTGGCTCCCTTGACCTGCGCAAACTGGAGAACGGCTGCATACAGCCACACATTCACATGAGTCAGCACCACACTGAAACGCCGCAGCAGGAGTGGGTCCTAAGAGACGACGTACGCTTGCCGGCGCGAGAGAAGTCGTCTACGGCCAAGACCACGTGCGTGCTCGCCATCTTGCTCTTTGATGAGGGAGGGAAGAGATATGGGCTACCTTCGAGCAACCTCCTTGCTATTCGGTTTGCCAAAGTGTATGTCGCCTGTTGCAAATCCATCACGAGCTCAGCTACCGCCGCCGATTTCCTTGAGCCGATCCGCGTAGCGCAGCGTGTTGAGCGTGTGGTTGCAGCTCTCGGACCAGGGAGAGACCGTGGCGATCATGATGGTCTTGGACTGCTCGCAGATGAAGCTACAGGACGCACAAGTCAGCTCACGTGGTTGTGCCAAGAGAGAGATGACAGTGGTGATTGATACCTGTCCCGCAGCAGCTGCGTGAGCTTGCTCTGGCGGAAAGGAATGTGCGAGGCCCCGCGGTTGAGCGCTCGGATGCACTCCTTGAGCGCCAGAAGGCTCTTGTTGATCTCGGCGCCTTCCATGCGCGTGCTCTTGCTGTAATGGAATCCCAAGGAACGCGTCAGAACCAAACAACAACGGCAAGATCAGTGGAGCCTTACCTGTCGGCCTGCGTATCGGAAGCGCGCTCGCTGCCTGCGAGATCGACCATTGCTAGACGTGCGACCACGCGCCTGGAGTCCTGCGCGTACAGCGTCACGCGGAGAAGCGCGTGGGACCGAGAGGAGTCATCGTGCACTGCGTTGGCGCTCGTGGCGCGCGAGTCTTCCCCGCGTTTCACCAGGTCTAGCAGCTCTTCGGCGGTCGTGATGCCGATCTGCTGGAGCCCCGGCAGCTGCACGACGCCGTCGCCGTCCTCCATCAGCTGCACGCGTTTCCGACCGTTGAGCAGATCGTTCACGTGGTTCATGTAGATCTCGTAGAAGCTCACGCCCACGTCCACGGGGCTGGACGCGAGCTGGTCGAAGAGATCCGTGGCGGCCTGGCGATAGATGGACTTCATGGTGAACGTCTTGCCCGAGCCGGTCTGGCCGTACGCAAACACCGTCACTGTCGGCGCTTCCAGTCCAACGGCCTGCTGGCCGACCAAGAACGGCACCAGCGGCCCCACTGTGGCGTCGTAGATGCTGCTGTTGTCCTGCCACTCGTCAAATACGCCGTCGAAGTGGAAGCTGTGGTTCTCAAGCGACTCGCTGCCGTCGACCTTCAGCTTGGGCTCGTGACACAACAGCTCGCGGCGCACCCTCCGGTCTCTCTCGGATCCGAGGTCTTCGCTGGCAAACAAGCACGAGATGATGTCGTAGCCTTTGGCCTTGAGCTCCTTCTTCGAGAGCGGGCGTTTGCGCACAAAGACCGAGAGCTTTGGCGCATCGGTCCCATATTGATACGCCCCACCACTGCTGCGTGATAATGGCGGCAATGCGCCTTGCTTGACGGGCTGTTGTTCTGGAGGCAAGTCCTCTCGGTATTTCGTGATCAAGCGTCTGAATTTGTAGCCCGCGTCGTCTCCGTGCTCCTTCAATTCGGCCTTTATCCGCTGTTTTTCCTTGCTGTGCTGCGTGCGTCGAGCGTCGCGCTTGCGCTTGATCTCGTTGAGCGCGTCCAGCGTCGAGAGTTTGGGTCTAGCCTTGGTGGCTGGTGCGTATTTGGTCAGCTGTGGCTTTGGCCTCACGGGAGCAGCGTAGCTGGGGTGGCTCTCGCGGTCGAAAAAATCGCTGGCATCCATGGGCTCTTGCTCTTTTGATTGCTGCTGCGGCTCTCTTGGCTGGTATTCTATGGGCTCAGCCATGGCAGGACCAGTCTGCAGTGGCTCCAGCGATCGACTCCCCGTTCGTACAGCCGGAGGAGATCGCTGCACCAGCAACGCTACTCTTCGTGTTTGGATCGGGAATGCGGCACCAGTGCGATCCAGTTCATTCGGTGGCAAGGACTCAGCGCTGGAGGAGCCCACTACCGCAGGCGGCGTAGCTCCACGCGACCGCAGGCTCCGATGGCCAATCGGCTGAAGCGTCGTTGGAGGAGCATGGGGCGTGATTGTCGATGGTGCTGGCAATGGAGTGGTCGGTCGCGTTTTGCTGGGCATCAGAGGAGCAGGTTCAGGCTCTTCTCTTGCATTCAGCTCAGGCTCCGACGGTGCCAGACGCGTGTGTGCCAGCGCTCCAGCGGCGCCCCCACTGGCGTTTGGCTTGCGCTTGGCAAATGGGTTCATGAGTGCGCGCACTTTCCACTTGTTGACTGTCTCCTCTTCGCAATTGTTGTCCTCCGCTGCGTCCTGCAGCTGCGCCTTCTTCCACGGCCGGAAGAAGCCCCGCGTTGCCGTGGGTGTAGTCACCGCGGGAGCTTCCGAGTCGTACGCTGCACCGTCGTCCTCTGACTGATTGGTGCGTTCATCCGTCCGGATCGAGTCCGATTGCGTCGGCTCACTGTAACAAGGAGCAGATCTGGATATGGAGTGTGTTCCTTCGTCCACTTCCGGCTGCTGGTTCATCGTGTGTCGGTCCACTGCACTCTGCTCATGAGGCGAAGAGCTCAGTGCAGCAGCGCTGCTCTCCTTCTGACTCATGGGCAGCCGCTTCATGGATCCAAAATACGAGGTGGGCTTTCTCCAGCCAGCGGTGGCATCGGCATCCGCATCCCGTTCGTCCTCTCGATCAAGCTGCGGCGGCATTGGCTGCTGCTGTGGTGCTTGAGCACTGGCTGCCCAAGGAGGGAGCGATGGCAACGGCGGTGGAGGCCGCTTCATGTTGCCCCAGTCATAGGCACGCTGCTGGGCGCTTACGCCGAGAGAGTGACTGGAGCTCAGCTCGCGGTGGAACTCTCGGAAGGAGCCTCGGCCTTCCATTCTGAAGGCAGGCAGTCAGATTGCCATCGAGTGGGGAATTGCGGACCATAGTGTGCATGTCGGAGGGTTAATTTTAGCCTCATCCCGCGTCAATCGCGTGAAACCAACAGGCAGATAAAGGCCATGAGCTTTGCAGGGCACCGCTCTTGGTAGTTCAGGAGCAAGGCCATGCCAAACGTCGCCTGTCGGATCCCTTTGACATGAAGGATCGTTCGTTTGCAGTCTGTAGACGGTCGTGAACCCTCAGGAACCAAAGCGAGAGGGCGAGGAGGAGGGAAACTGAGAGAGACCTCGCTCCCTGTGTAGCCAAACGAGTGTGCGTCTGTCTGATTCCCGCTCTGACATGTGCTCCGCTCTCTCCAATCGCCGCTTCCATTTGGATGCTGCAGTGGGACGGAGCCCGGTCGCTCGAGGCCCGAGCCACTCGTTCTGGGTTCCAGGACACCGCATTACTGCAAACGAGCCCTCGACATCAGCTGCCACCTGGGCATCATGCGGGATCTGCCCATCGCGTGACAGTAGGTCGCTCCCACTCGCCATTGGGCGGGCCGAGAAAACAGAACAGACGAATGAGAGCGGCGCATCCCTCTGCACTGCGTTTAACTATGGCTGTGTCTTGGACGTCTACACATTCAGACGAGGGAGATGGACGACAACGCAAACAGCAAACAAACACCACGCAAATGCTGGCAACGCGAGAGAAAAGGCTGGTAAGTTACCTACGTGAACGTTCTCTCCCTTTGAGGCCATACATTCGACGCGTTACTTCTCGCTGCAGGCTCCCACTCTTGCCTCACCTGCTGTTACGAAATGTACGCCACGCCGCCGTAAGAATGGCGTCTTCTCTGAATGCTAGTGAAAAGCTATTTCTCTGTGTATGAGCTCAAACGCCCATCGTGGATCGCTGGCAAAGCCATTGCTTTCAGGCAATCCGCCTTACCACTTGTTTAATACGACGGACAGTAATCAATTTACTAACAAGCAGTTCTCTTGCGGGTCTCAAGTCTTGCAGCGAGACCACATGACGACGTCAAGTTCCGAGGAATTAAACCAGAGTGGGACCACTCCCACTCTTGGCGTATCAGACGCATCCCCGAAGAGAACCGTGGCAGCACGTCGCCCGTCCTCTTGTGTGCTTCAACCTCTGTAGACTCAGTCGTCCGGGTCGATGCTCCTGTGCGGGACCCCGTGTCGCCGGTGCCACTGTCGCCGGCTGGTTTTCGAATGAGTCCACCTTGTGGACCAGCAGAGGTGACGTGCGCATCCCAATGGGGTGCAGCGGATGTGCAATGGGGCGAGATACGTTCGCTTCCCTGTCGAGAGCCCTCCCTGTCAACGAAGCCGCCGACCCAGTCCCCAGGCTCTCTCACTTTCCAATTTGCCTTGAGCTGCCTCGTCCTCCCGATCCAGTCCTCTCTCGTAGACCAAGAAACCACCAGCCATGCAGGCCAACCTGTCCACCAAGATGGACCTGGTCGAGCGCGGCTCGCAGCTCTCGTCCACCAACTACCACAAGGGCGACAGCTACACGGCGGCCAAGACGCCGACCGAAGACATCGAGGGCGGCGCGCTGCGTGACGGTGGCGCGCCCAACGTCTGGGGCCGCGAGTACATCGGCCTGCTCATCCAGTACGCGGCCGTGGGCATGGTCTACGGCACGCTGCCCGGTACCATTTATCCCTTCCTGCTCAACTACCTCAACATGGAGGGCACGCAGATCGTGTCGGCCCGCGTGCTCGTGGTGCTGCCCTGGTCCTTCAAGGTCATCTACGGCATCGCCTCGGATTGCTTCCCGATCTTCGGCTACCGCCGCCGCCCGTTCATGATCATCGGCTGGACTGTGTGCTTCCTCATGCTGCTGGCCATGGCCTGCATGAAGGTAGGCAAGCCGTACTACCCGGACCCGGCCTACGCTGACCTGTCGGACGACGAGCTCACGGACGAGATCAAGGCCTCGTTCAACACGGACGCGCAGAACGTCGGCGGCAAGTTCATCATCTTCATGATGCTCGCGGCCGTGGGCTACGTGGGCGCCGATGTTGCGGCCGATGCCGTGGTGGTGGAGCTGGCCCAGCGCGAGCCCGAGGCCATCCGTGGCACGATCCAGACTACGATCTACATGGTGCGCACCATCTTCGTGACCATCTCGAGCATTCTCACGGGCTTCGCGTTCAACGGCAAGGACTACGGCGGCGTGTTCGACTTCTCCATCTCGTTCCCGCAGCTTATGCTGATCCTGGCGCTGTGCCTCGTGCCCGTTGTGCCCTGCACGTGGTACTTCATCAAGGAGGAGAAGCACCCGGGCGTGGTCTACCGTGAGTACTTCACCGAGTTCTGGCGCCTGCTGCAGATGCGGCCAATGTACCAGGTCATCGCCTACAAGTTCTTCTCCGGCATCTTCGAGAACTTCACGATCACGTGCGCCGACCCGATGCAGTCCCACTGGGCCCAGGCCACGCCGCTGAACGACCGCATCATGACCATCATCGGCAACGCCATCTTTGCGCTCACGCTCTTCTTCACGGGCAAGTACGGCCTCCACTGGAACTGGCGATCCATGCACGCCATCACGCTCGTGCTCGTCACGGTCATCGACGCCATCGTGACCTTCATGACCACGTGGGACGTCGTGCGCAACCAGTGGTTCTGGCTCGGCGTGCCGATCCTCGAGAACCTGCCCAGCGGTGTCGGCTTCATCATCGCCACCTATGTGTCCGTGGAGCTGGCCGGTGAGGGCAACGAGGGCGCTGTCTACGGCCTGCTCACCACGGTGTCCAACCTGTCGTCGCCGTTCGCCAGCACCATCACCAAGAACGTGGACTCGAACTTCAAGGTCACCAACGCCGACATCCGTAACGACAGCAACGATGCTCGATGGGACGTGACCTACGTGCTGCTGATCCGTTACGCCGTGAACCTGCTCGGCCTGGCCTTCTTGCCGCTGCTGCCTCGCCAGAAGGCCGAGACCCAGGAGCTCAAGCGCAACGGCGGCACCAGCAAGAAGATCGGCGCCATCACGATCTTCTACCTGTGCTTCGCGCTCTGCTGGTCGCTCATGGTCAACATTATGTCCATCTACCCGTCCACCAGCTGCCTGCGTCTCGTCGGCGGCAAGGGCTGCTAAGCAGTTGTCCGTATCCGCTAGCGTACTCACTCACTCGCCAGAGTAGCAGAAGCCATTGTGTGTGTCGTGCATTAACATTTCAATTCACGTCCTCTTGCATGTAAACTCAAAGTCAGCCCATGGGTTCATTTTACAACCCTGTGATTGGCTGAAAAGGCGTCCTGGTATTTATCTTTGTCAGATGGGTTATTTATCTATCATGAATCACCCAATTACCCGAATGTGCGCGTACTTAACGGATCCGCTCGACAGATCTTTTTCCAGTGGGGATGATGGCCATCATGCCGAGACTGCTGCAGCTCTCCGTGTTTCTGCTGCTGCTGCCGGAGGCTCTGTCCATCGACCCGTTCATGAACTTCAAGCAGCCGTGCAAGCCTTTCGCGTGCTCGTCCTCCAAAGTCCCCGTGCCCAAGAAGTGCTGCGTTGTTCTCCGCTATTCGATTCCCCTTGTGAGCCCACCCACTCACGCTCTCTCTCCATGACAGAGACTTCGTCTTCACTGCGAATGGCTGCGGCACGGCGGATCTGCCCATGGTCGCGTCCTCCGACGTCACAGAGTGCTGCAACTGGCACGACGCCGTACGGATCTCCTCTCTATCTCTCTCTCATTCTCTCTGGTCCCAATCCTGACGCCGTGTGCAGTGCTACAGCGTCTGCGGTATGAAGAAGGCCACGTGCGAGTCGCGTCTGGAGAAATGCATGAAGGCCAAGTGCGCTGCCATGGCCAGCGCCAGCGACCGAGAGAAGTGCGACTCGACCGTCAAGCTGTTCCAACTGGGCACACAGGTATGATAGGCTGAGCTACCGCTAGCTCTCTGGCCATTGGGGAGGCTGATCCGTCCGTGTCTGCGTGCAGATGATGGGCTGTCCAGCGTACCAGGCCTCACAGCGTGAAGCCTGCCGCTGCGTGTCCAAGGGCGGGGTCGCCAAGGCCAATCGCGAGCGTCTGGTCCACTTCCTGCGCGCCAACAAGGCGCCCGCGAGTGAGCTGGAGGACGCCGCCGTGGACGCGCTTCTGGCCAAGTACGCCGGCCAGGAGCCCAAGATGTTCCAGCGGTTGCTGCTCAAGTACCCGACGGCGCTGCAGATGGACGCGAGCAAGAAGAGCTTCATGGACGGGCTCTTCGGCAAGGGCCCGAGCGATCTGGACGCCATGAAGTTCCCCAAGGACAGCAACGCCGGCCGCATGCGCGATGCTGCCCAGCGCAAGAAGACGGACGAGGAGGACGCGGTGGACGAGCACATTGAGCTTTAGAGAGAGCGTAAGCAATATCAAAATGCAAATACACATCCATTCCTTGTGTTCCTATGGCCTAGACGAACGACAGACGCTACACACATAACAAGCCTAGCCTAGCCTACTGCTTGGTGGGCGGGAAGAGCAGGTCGCCCGCGAGCTTGGACAGCGCGTCCATGGTCGCGTAGTCCTTGGTCGTGATGTTCTCGTGGGCCACCGCGTCGGCCGCGCACAGCGAGGCCACGACCGAGCCATCGGGCGCACGGACCGGGAAGCCGGCGTAGAACTTGACGCCCAGCTCTTGCACGCACGGCATGTTACCGAAGCGCATGTCGCGCATGGGGTTCTTGATCACGAAGGCCTTCTCGGAGTAGATCGTGTTGATGCACATGTTGTTGTCGCGCTCGAGCTTCTTGGCGATGTCCGGCAGCTGGTACGTGCCGATGGCGTGGAAGTTTTTGTCGTCCACGACCGAGACGAAGCCGATGGGGCAGCCCAGGCGCTCGGCCGCGACCTGCGCGATCAGGTCCAGCGCCTCGCGGTCGAATGTGGGCTCCAGCACGCCGGCCTTGTCGATGAGCTGCAGCCGGTGGGCCTCCTTGCGCGGCTCAGGCATGGGCGGCAGCGGGATTGGCGCGCTGTCCGAGGCGAACTCGAACTCATAGTCGCGCTCGTCCGCAATCTCGTACATCTGTGCGCCGACGCGGTCGGCCACGCGCAGGCTCTGTGTCAGATGCTTCTCCACGTTCTTGCGCACGTCGTGCTTTTTCTTGTGCTTGTGCTTGCGGTGCTTCTTCTTCTTGAGCCGCGCCTCCACGGCCACGGCCGGGTCCACGAACTCGTACTCGGGCGCGTGCACGCCAGGCTCCACGAGCTGGCCCAGGAAGTCCAGCGCCAGCGACCGCTCGGTCGGGTCCTCGCTGTAGAGCTGCTCGTGCGCGCCCTCCTCGATGGAGCTCTGCTCCGAGCTGAGCGACGCCGTGTCGTCGTTGTCCAGGTCCTCAAGCTTGAGGTGGTAGATGTCGTCGTTCATCCACGCGGCGTCATCCACGTCAATGACCACGGGGCCGAGGCCGGCCAGCAGCTCCTCGTCGTCGAAGTGGCAGGCGTCCACGCGCACGACGCACTTGCCACACGCGCGGTTCTTGCGGATCTCGCCGATGCGGGCCTCGACCTCATGCAGGTCCGAGCACGACTTGCAGACCATGTGGCCGCAGAGCTGGCAGAAGAAGTCCCGGCGGAAGAACGTGAACCTCTTGCTGCAGATGGAGCAGCACTTGTCCAGCGCCGGGTCGTCGTAGCCCTTGGGGAAGTACACGAACGACTGGAAGCCGAACCGGCGGCGCCGGATCACACGCTCGAACGACCGCAGCGACTTGGTCAAAATGGCCATGACCTCCTTGGCCTCCGGGTTCATGATGGCCTCGCGGCGGCGCGCCAGCTCCGCGGCGTTCAGCGCGCCGGGTTTTTGCATGTGGCCGAACGATGCCGGCGGCGCCGTGGACGCGTACGTGTGCACGAACACGCGCGTGGTCTGGTTGATGCTACCGCCCGGGCGGTGCGTGGACTGCACGTGGAAGCCCACGCCAAGGTGGTCCAGCTCGCGCCGCAGCGAGGACCGGTCGTCGGCTGCCACCACCTGGTCGTGCACAGCCTTGGGCAGGGTCTTCATGACGTGCACGGCGCGGTCCTGGTCCGGGTACACCTGCGTGCAGGACGAGAAGCACAGCTTCTGCGTGCGCTTGTGCGTGTTCTTCATTGTGATGCGCGGCTTGGGGCGCATGGTCGTGAGCGAGACACCGATCAGGCCCTGCTGGGGCGTGCTCTGCGCGTCGTCGCCATCGCCTTTGATGGACTGCGCACGCTGGCGCTCGGTCAGCGCGCGGCTCTGGCTGAACAGCACGTTACCGGCCTTGAACTTGTCGCCGCACAGCGCGCTCATGGTGGACTCGTACTCGGGCGTCTCCTTGTTGATGAACAGGCTCAGCACCTCGTTCAGGTGGCACTTGAGCTCGGCCCGGCCCACGAGCGCGTGCACGATGTCCAGATCCTCGTTGCCTTCGTCACCGGGCGAGTTCGGGTCCAGCTCGAACAGGTCCACGCCGTCCTCGCGGCGCAGCGGCTTCCACCGGCGGCCGTAGGCGTCACGCTCCACGGCGGCCTGCAGCTTGGGGATCGTGGCCATCACGTCGTCACAGATCTCCTGGTCTGTAAACACCACGCGGGCCTTGCCGCGCGCGCCGTGCACCACGAGCCCCTCGGGCAGCGGCTCGTACTGGTGCTTGTCCATGCTGTAGCTCCGGTCCACGCTCTCGTGGCGATAGCTCTGGTGGTAGCTCTCGTGGCGGCTCATGGCTGTTGGAGACCAATTGCGAAATGAATGACAGCGAGAAGGCTGACGTAAGCTGGAAGTTCGCAGGCAGGCAGGCACTGGCCAGAGGCAGAGCGTGAGATTGCATGGCTTTGTGCGCATCACCCTAGGGTCGTGCTGACTACCAGCCCACCAGTTCACGCTGTTAATTCCAGAACACGGTGATGTCTGTCTTTACGATATTAGGATTGACACCAAAGCTGGGACATGAAATCACCTTGTTTTGGTACATTCCTGTTTCTGGTTTGAAGTGTCTCACCCTGTTTTGAATCTGGGATGGGTAAGCACATCAAAACGTCCTATTAGGTGCATCTGCGCTGTACGGTAGCAAGAGACGCGATGCCCAGGGCTCCCCCACGTCACATGATCTGCCAGGAGCCTCATCCTTTAAACACACCAGCGCTTTGGCCTCGGTTTCCCATTCACTCGCACCCACAATGCTCACGCAATCGACCTCCGTCTCTCTGGGCTGTTAACTTTACACATGCGGGACTGACACTGAGACTTGGTCGATTGATGAGACTCAAGAGGCAGGCAGCTGGTCTGTTCTGCTGCAGTATGGCGATTACTAACAGGCAGCTGATCCGGAGCCTCTACGTAGCACCAAGATCGCTCCCATTCTCTCCTTCCACTGTGCGTTTGTGTGTTTGGCGGCACCAAAAGAGCGAGTCTTGCATGACAGGCTCTCACTCTCGGTTCTAGTGACCAACACACACACGCAGCGCCTCCCAGTCGCATGCGATCGCCTTTACAGGCTCTGGCTACTGTCCTCCGTCCATCCACAAGATTACTGGTGCCACAGTCGGGCACAAGCGTAGCCTTCTTGGGCTGGCGTGAGCCCGTACAAGACCAGGCCGGCTGGTTGAGTGACGAGAGGAAGATCGCGTCTTGGCGTTGTGAACTGCGTTCGTGCTCATGGTTCCATAGATTAGACGGTCTGGGCGGGTTTATCAAGACCGTGAGTGGCTCTCGCCGCGGCAGCGTGCAAGTTCAATGGCCCAAAGTGGGACGACCAGTGGTTTACGCTACACAGCGCTGCTTACATTACAGACTTATGTACAGGCCTTCTTGATTCAGGCAGCAAAGACACACGGACGTGATCCGGGTCCCTTCAAGGTTCGCAGGCGGCTGAACGGGGCATAGAGAGCAGCAGCGACTTGACCACGTCGGCCATGCACCGCAGACGTGCGAACTGCTGCGACGAGACTGTCGCGCGTGGCGCTTTATCCATCACAACCAGCGATGCGACACTCACACCGGCCAAAATGACAGGGAAGCTCGCGTAGAAGCGGAACCCGGAGCGCGCCACGCAGTAGAACTCGCGGAAACGCAAGTCCAGCCAGGCGTCCCGCACGATGAACGGCTGGTGCGACGTCAGCGCGTAGGCGCACATGGTCTCTCGCCTCGGCAGCTTGTGCTGCGGCCCACCATAGTGCGCTACGGCGTGCTGCATGTCTTGGGTCACGACCGAGAGCATGGCCACGCGGCAGTCCATGATCTTGGCGGCCAGTTCGCAGATGATCGCGTACGGCTCCCGGGCGAACTCTTGGTCTTGCAGCCCATAGTAGTCCACGGCGTTAATCCGCGCCAGGTCACTGGCCACGAGAGGTGCATGTGGGATGTCCAGACCGTCCTCAAAGTCCAGCGCGTAGATTCGTCGTCCGTCGCGCTCTGCCACGTCGCACTCTTCCACGGAGAGCCTGGCGATCCGGCCAACGTGGTCGCAGAGCTCTCGCTCCAGGATCTCCAGCGAGGGCGAGGCGGCTGGAAGTACGCGCAACTTGGTCAGTGCGGCCGACTGCTTGAACGGGTTGCTGGAGAACACGCCCTCGACGATCGTGGCCGGCAGATCTTCCAGCTGCACCAGCGACGTTCGACTGAGCGTCTCCAGCAGCTCGTGGTACGATCCGGTGCGTCTGCCCTCGGTCACAGGCGGAGACCCGAGCATGGAGCTCTCGAACACGCAGCTGCCGTTCACGATCGCGCAGCACCGACTGCACACGCGATGCGATCGCAGTGTACCCGGCTTCGGCTCGACCTCCACGCCCTCGGAGCAGTGGCTGCAGGCGCGATAGCCGCACAGATGGCACGTGTGCTCGCCTCGCATGATATTGAACGCCTTGCGGCAGACCTTGCAGTGCTTGAGCCCACGCACGACGGCGCTCGGCGTGTAGCTGCCGTGCAGGAAGACCTGGTGGCCCAGCCTCCGTCGCTGGACGACGTCCATGAGCCGATCCACCGTGAGGGCCATATCCAGCAGCAGTTGCTTGGCCTTCTCCAAGTCTTTCCCTGCAGGAGAGCGCTCGTCCTCGCCCTCGAGGCTGCAGTAGCCATAGAAGAACACGCGGATCCGGCCTGGGCCCACGGGCTCCGCATGCGTGCAGGTCGCGATGTCGCTCACGCCTTCGAGAACGGATTGGGCCACGATCCGGTCGTGGAACTCTCTCGGCAGCGACTTGAGCACGTGCGTGACGGACTTGGTCTCCGGTGCGTAGGACCGGTAGTCCACAAAGCAGAGCTCGGCCTCGCGGTTGGTCCTGCCGCAGACGAACGCGGCCGTCTTGACCGCCAGTCGGTTGTGCGCGCTCTCCTCCTCCTCGCTGTGCAGGATGGCGCCTCTTCTGAACCTCCGGCCGTGCAGCGTCTTCATGACGCTCTCGTACGTGGGCTGGCCGTCCGTGGACCAGACCTGGAACAGCTCCTGCAGCGTACAGGGCAGCACGGTCTTGGCCACCACGGCCGCGTGCTTATGGTTCTCGTGGGCCGCGGTCTCGAAGATCTCGAGCGAGGAGCTCTTGTCGTGGTTTACTCGCTGGCGCCAGGCCGGCGGCTGCACGCCGCACGCGCGCACATGCTCCATGCGGTGCAGCGGACTCGTGGCCTCGTCCAGCAGACTGTCATTCGGCAGGTACAGCTTGTGGTCACCCAGCCGCAGGCTGAGACCGTCGGGTCCCATGGCAATGGCGCTAATGGCTCCGCCTCCACTCGAGGCTCTCGCTCTTCCGGCTGCGCCTTACCCGCACGCACGCACGCGCGGGTGTCTGCAGTCTCCTCCTCATCTCTCTTCTTCCCACATTGGCACGGCTGGCTATGTACTGGAGCTACAACAACGGGTATGCACAGGTTATGCATTTATAAAGGTAACCGGATAAAAGAAATGTATCATCTGACAAACTAATGATATCATTTAAAATAGGCTTAATATTTATTTATAAAGGTAACCAGCGAGCGTACGTTGGTGATGGACGTCATTTCATCAGTTTTCTTTTCTTCGGTATTTGTACCGGTATCATACCGTAGATGAGGTTTGGGCGGCACCGCCCGCATGGGCTGGCAAACTCCGCTCCATCCCACCTTCTTCTTCACGGTTTGTAGGGCTCAAGAGGAAGATGATCCATCGATAGTGTGTGTCTGCGACACGGAGAAGTCCTTCAGTTGTATCCGTTCTGTACAAGAGGTCCACGGAAATCGAAGCTCCTCCTCCGACAGTTCCATGAATCGTGATGCGTGTCATATCGGTCTACGAGGGACGTTGAGCCAATCAAGTCGCTCGAAAAAGAATCCATTGGGCCCCAGAGCCCATGAAGTTTCAAGATCATCTTTCTCTCTTCTTCTGACCTTCGCTTGGTGGCCGTGGCGATAAACAGCTCTCTCCACCCTTGTAGATCAGATGATCTCTGGAGGAAGATGGAGAAACACAAAACGGAAGCACTTGCGGACTTTAAAAACCAATGTGTGCTGGGTATTTCATGCCATTCGAATAAACCCAAACACCCGAACCACCGGGATAGGATCCTGCAAAGTTCGACTTGAAGCGTGCGAACTTAATTTGCTAACAAGTCAAAGCTGTACTGTATTGCACAGCGTCTGTATTGCAATCCGCACCATACCGTGTTGTTCAGAGCATTGGCAACAGAGAACGCTCCAGAAGGAGAAGAAGGAGAGGCCATCATCGCGTAAGTGCATCACGCCCAGCGCAATCAGCTCCATTAAACAGTCACTCTTGGCCTGCAGATTACTGTACTGTTACATAACGACGGGCGGCAGAAACACGCAGCCGTTACGAGGTCCATACCGTTTCTATTTCGGTTTCTATTTCTAAACAGGGATTCTGTGGCTCTCCATGGGCAGTTGGCAGGTAGCCCCAGAGGAGGAAGAGCAAGTCCACGCGTGAACTCCGCGTACCTAGAGACCCCAACTCAATGCATCCGTCGCCCTCGCACTCGCTCCCGGCCGGCGTGTCCACTTGCCACAGTCTGCGCATGGCCTCTGCGGCCTCGGCCGGCTCTTCGCCCACGGCCACGTCAGCGGTGGCGGTCAAGTCGGCTCTGTCGCCAGCCATGCGCGCGTTTTTTTCTGGTGCTGTGGCCGGCGTGGTGGCCGACTCTGTGCTACATCCGCTGGACACGATCAACTTGCGCATGAAGATCCAGCACGAGCAGAGCCGCAAGTACTCGGGGCTCTTCAAGGCTGTGCGCACGATCCTTCGCGAAGGTAGGACCACTCATCTGCCCATATGCAGCAATGGGGATCGCTAACAGGACACAACTCGATTGTAGAGGGCGTGCGTGGCTACTTCGGCGGCCTGGGCACGACCATGATGTGCTCGCCCATCTGCGCTGCGACGTACTTCTCCACGTACGAGACGCTCAAGGCCGCGGTAAGCAGATCTTTTTGTCAAACGAAATGGCACGCATGTCCCACTGGAGCAAGATGGCTTAACAACTCTATCTCATTGACGCAGGCCTCGCCCTACGTGTCGGAGCGCAACGCTGGAGTGGTCTACTTCCTGTCCGGTGCGGCCAGTGAGATCCTCATCTCGTCCATCAGTGTGCCCACGGAGGTGATCAAGAGTCGCCTGCAGCTGGGCCGCAACCCGCACAATGCCAGCGGCGGCGTGATCAAGTACACGCGCAACTACAACAGCACGGCGCATGCGGCGCTGTCCATCGTGCGCTCCGAGGGCGTGCGCGGGCTGTACCAGGGCTACTCGGCGTGCCTGAGCGTCGACACGTTCTTCTCGGCCTTCTCGTTCGTGTTCTTCGAGACCTTCAAGGCCAAGTACAAGCTGCACGTTGCCGCGCAGGAGGGCCATGACCGCGCGCTGACCACGGTCGAGTCCCTGGGCCTGGGCGCCTTGGCCGGCGGGGCGGCCGCGTTCCTCACCAACCCGCTGGACGTGGTGACCGTGCGGCTGATGACGCAGGGCAAGAACAAGGTCTACGACGGCGTGCTCCACTGCATAAAGGAGTCGGTGCAGCGAGGCGGCGTGCGCGAGCTCTGGAAGGGCGCGTCCATCCGCACGCTGGCCGCCATGCCCGGCACGGGCATCTGCTTTGGCGTGTACGAGACGCTCAAGCACATGTTCTTCGACGGCGAGCTGGACGAGTTTGACTTTGACGATATCTAGAGGACGGACTCTTCCTGTCCACCCAACTACCACGACACCGTAAAATAACCCGCGTAATATGACAAGTGCCTGATGTGCAAAGCCCACTCGATCGCTGTCTTCCTTGTGCTCCGCCATTCAAGCAGGACGATCGATCGACTGCATGACATATGAACGAATCCAAACCACAGCTCATGAGCTGGAATACTAAGTATATTTGACGCTATAGGTTAGGAAGCCACCAGTATGTGTCTGGAACGAGTCTGCTTGCTTAGGCCGTGCGCTTGAAGTGGTTCTCATCGATGGTCGAGTACACGTGGCCCTCGCTTGTGAGGTAGTGCAGCGCGGTGCGCAGCTGGTCCTCGGTCACGCGGCCGCGCAGGTCGGCGAAGATCTGGTCGATCTTGACGCCGCGGTCGGTCGTGCAGTTACCCAGGACGTCCAGGATGGCGGCCTGCTCGGGCGAGAAGTTGGAGTCCATCTGGCCGTAGTCCATGGCGCCGCCGCCGCCCGAGTGGCCTAAATATGTGCTGCTGTTGGTGTACGAGTCCTGGTTCCACGCCGACTGCTGCGCGCCCTTGACGGGCGTGTTGAACTGCGTAGCATTGGCCCCACCGGCCGCCTGGAGCGGTCCCTTGGTGCTGACGCAGTGCACGTAGATGGCTTCCAAGAAGTGGTGCGTGAGCTCGTTAAAGTCCTCGATGGGCGTCACGGCGAAGCACGAGAGGCTCACTTTGCCCTGGAACGTGCGCAGACTGCCCACGGCGCGCACGTAGATGCCGTCACTGTATAGAGCGAGCAAGCAGCAGCGTCAGTCTCTCTTGGTTCCAGCAGCACCTGCTAGTCAGTAACGCACCGTAATCTCGCGACCTCGGCTTCGGCGTACTCGGCGTCGTCGGCCGCCACGAAGAGCTTGCCATCTAGCAGGCCCGTGCCGTCATCCAGGCGGAAGTTGACGTTGGTCGAGTGCGGCGTGACGTCCGAGAGGATGCCGATGATCTTGATGTTGGACACTTCCTGCCCATCGATGCGCGGCGCGTCGTCCTCCACGCCCGTGCGGCCCAGCACCTGCTTGATGGTCACGGGCAGCAGCGTCTGCGTCTCGCGCGAGCGGCCGCCGGCCTTCTTGTTGGGAGTGCTCTGTCTGCCCACCTGCGAGGCGCCCGGGTCCATGAACCCGCCGCCGCCGAAGTCGTCGTTGCCGTAGGCCTCGTAGCCGCCGCCGTAGTTCATGCTGCTATCTTTATGTCCCGGAAGGATGCTGTCGATGCCCAATGAAGCAAGGCGCCAAAACGAACCCGCCGTTGGCAATTGGCGCGGTTTCCTTTATAAATGCGTCTTTCACGGTACGTTTGGGTGTTAGTACCATGGAGGACTCCAATAAAAGAACGCTGTTGAGCAGAACCGTGAGTGGCCTAATAGAAGACCTCGATGCACAATGGCCGTATCACAATTCAATTTTTTCCTCAATTCAGAACCCAATTCTTTTTTTTCGATGGCTGCTTTTTATTCGAATCCGTGACACGCAGCGACGCGATCTGAGTCAACTGACGACCAGAGCGCACGACTATTAATACAGCAAGTGCATGGACCCAAGACCCCAGGTGCTGGGCGCTTGCAACTGGGTATCCACTCATTTCTGCGTACTCGCCCGGCGTTTAACCCCCAGGGAGGTGGATCTTGCATGCACACTGTATCGCAATAAAGCGACACAGTGAAGAGCGCTGGAAGACGCATCTCTCGTGGTTCCCGTTCCCCCCCCCCCCGCTTGACGTGATGACGGGGGGGGGGGGGGGGGCGCGAATACCGAAGCCCCTTTCGTCCACTGGCCTCTCTTTCACAAATCACTTTGGTACAGTATGAGCCCAGCCCACGTTGTACGGTAGATGAACGGCACAATCCAGCGAGGAAAAGCGAAACAGGATGTGTTTCTCTTGCCTTCGTCAGCTTTTTCCCCCTCTCGCTCCCCACGGCGTCGGTCTCCCATCCCTCGTTTCATCCACACTGCCCAGTCGCCCTGCGCAATGCTGTGTGCGTGTACTGTACACGTAAGTATGTAAATGGATACCGGGAGATGCGTCTCACTCACTTGGGGCAATCCTTCGCTTTGAGATCGCTTTACGCGATCTAAAGATGATTGTGCGCATACTAAGCCATTCGGAATCAAAGAAAGAGGTGCTCTCTTGTCCAACGGGAAATAGTAGTCTTCAGTTACACAAAGTGCACAATCTAATATCTGCCGAAAATTAAGAGGAGCCTCTCACTCGCACAGTGGCATCCGAGTGGACTCTTTCATCCTTGCTGCTTTCTGCGTTTCCCCCCATCTTTCGTTCCCTCTGAGCTCCTCACGCCATCATTCGTCTGGTGTGCGTCCATCACGGCCCTCCCATGCGCCTGCGCTTGGGTTCATTAGTCACTCGTTTGGCCAACCAGAAGCGCCGACGGCAATGCCTGAGTTCCATCGGATTCCATCTGCCTGCCTTCTGAGTGTCAGAGAGATAGCAAGAGACTTTACCCTGCGTAGTGGCCCTCAACAGCTTCCGCGAAGGATCCGATGGCCAGAAACAAGTACATTTGTACGTTGTCTGTTCAAAAAGAACTGTACGATGTCTGGGGTTAAGCGTCGCTGCCCTTTGTTGCATGTGTTCTGCATTCGTTTACGCCCTTTACGGGAACGAATTGCGAGTGTGCGTGAGATGCTCATCATCACTCGCACTGGCTCTGGACGGCAGCTGGCATTTTTGATGAGCCATCGTCCACGGAACTGTCAGACCAGCGGCTCTCATTCCACGTGCAGGGTCTCAGCTGACTGTCCAGTCTCGAGTCTGGTCTGGTCTGCAGTTGCGTTGCGCCCACACTGACACGAGTATCCACAATGTTCACAATGTGTACGATGTACCGTTGTACGAAGACGGATGGGACTCTCGTGCCTATCCCACGATCTTTTGAGCAGCATACCTGCCGAGACCGTACACTTTTTCTTATTATTTGACGGATCAAAAAGGAGTGGGACAGCGACCGGACCAGGCTCTCCAGTCGGCTGCAAAGACAGTCCAGCAACCAGAAAAATGCCAGAAACCGGACACGATCATCAACGAGCCCCGACTTCTGCGTCTTTTTTGAATCGTTGGACCTCAAACTCTGTTGAAACTTCTATTCTGCTCTAAATGTACTCTAACTTGATGAGATGCGATGTCGGCTGATAAATTACCGACTCGGCCATACATTCGCCAAGTGAGATGCGCCGGGGAGCGCGCTTGTAATCAGGTCCTGAGACCGGCGTTGCAATATCCTGATCCCAGAGTTTGTTGACGAATGCCTTGCTGGCTGACAGCAGGACGACAAGACAGAGACTGAGCCAGCGGTACAACAGGGCCATTCACAGAGACTGGCTCACAGACAGGCCGAGGCGCGAGGCGCAGCGACGATGCGCAAGTCGTTTGCATCATGGCTCGGTCGCTCCAGCAGCAGGTTCCGATTTGGACTCATTCTTCAATTGGCCAAGTTCCCAGCACTTCTCCACTCGAGAGGAATCCGCCCAAGCCATGAGCCATCCCATCAGCGGCCACGTCGACAACGCCGATATCGCGGCCCGCGTGTCGTACCTCAGCAGCGTCACCAAGCACGACAAGGTCGTCGACGACTCGAACCACGACTTCCGCGTCATCAAGACCCCAGATGCCCAGGAAGATGGCGCCATTCGCGCTGGCGGTCGCCCTGAGCTTTTCGGCAAGGATTACATCGGTCTACTCGCCCAGTACGCCACGGTCGGTCTTGTTTACGGCACGTTGCCTGCGACGCTGTACCCTCTGCTCCAGGAGTACCTCAACACGAGCGGAGCTGTGTACTCGGCTGCCGATACCCTCGTGGTCCTTCCCTGGTCCTTCAAGGTCTTCTATGGCATGCTCTCGGATTGTTTCCCCATCATGGGCTACCGTCGTCGTCCGTACATGCTCATTGGCTGGACCATGTGCTTCATCATGCTCGTGGTCATGGCTTGCTCGCCTGTCGGCAAGCCTTACTACCCGGATTCGTCCTACCGCGACCTGGACCCGGATTCGTCGGCCTACGCTGCCGTAGAGTCGACTTTCAACACTGCTGCTACGGGCAAGGGTGCTAAGTACGTCATCCTGATGATGCTGGCCGCTGTT